>JAWNNB010000424.1:0-128352 GCA_035043285.1 Drosophila subsilvestris
CAAAACCCAAAATCGAGCGTATCGACCTTTGATTTAGGTAAAGAAATATGCAAAGAGCCCGTATACAAAATATTTCTGAAAAGCAAAAATGTAGTTTTTTTTAAATTCAAGTCAAAGTTGAAAAACAAAGAAAAATTTAGATGGTTTGGAAAGTACGTTTTTCTCTAGAACTGTCTGTGCAACAAAGCAGTTTTTCATTGAATATTGATAAAAATGAATACACCTAGTAAATGATACCAAAAACAAAATGATACCTCACACAGTTCAATTTTTATTCTACCTGAAAGATGCAGTATGTCAATAAAAGTTGAATAAATTGTTGCACGCGGAAATAATTTTCAACTTTGATTGCTCATATCTCCTAAACTAAAAGTCCGATTCTTTTTAAATTTTATTTTTGAAAGCTTTGGAAAATACTCTATCGAATTCGTGTATTGGATTTATCCAAAGCGTTCAAAAAATGCATTGACTTTTGCCACCTCTTTGCGGCTGAGGCCCCACTGTGCGACGCCCTATCCGAATATTCTTGGTTGAGCACATCGATCTCGGACTGCAGGGCCATTGCTTTGTCAATGTAGGAATCCAAACGACATTGGGTTTGTAATGGATCCAGAAAAATGTAACACTCCTCAAATGCTATCCCCATTCGATTTATATCTTCGCTTTTCTTCTCCATCCTCACATAAAATTTTGTGAGCTTCGTGCTTTCACATATTCCGCTCCCAGTTGACTTCTATTCAATACGATCTTTAGCCATGTTGATTTACTTTAATAACAAAAACGTTGACTGGGTCTAACTTATAAGTTTCAATTGAAGAGATCCGACGAAATTACTAGGAGAAGGCGACGATAACCTGATGAAATGCACTGCGTTCAAAGAGAACAATACTCGAGGCCAAGTACGCATAAATTCGATTAAATACCAACGTATAAACGCATTACATTCGATGCGACAACGAACGAAATCAGCTCGAACAGACAAAGCGCACGCACCAAACGCAGTCGAGCTATGTAACGGCGAAACAAGATCGAACCACGCTCGATCCGATACGAAGCAGACGTAGTTCCAATGCCCTACGCTAAGGGTACGCAACCATCACCAAGCTTTGGCTCGACGCACTAAGTTCGATCCGATATGAGCAAACGTAATTCCAATGCGCGAAACGCAAAAAAAAACCTAAATTAGAACAGCGTTCGACCCGGAAAGGAAGTGTCTAACGATGTTTCACAGAAAGCTGGGCGACACCAGTTAGAGAGTTAGAGGACCTCAAAGCTGCGAAAGCAAGCTCCAAACGTCAGGTCATGATAAACAAGAAATTAAGAGAACCGTATGCTATACGCTAAAGAGCAGAGTGCGTCAGTTAGCTTACCGCTGCAAGGGTCAATGATTTATTATTATAGCGAACGAAATTAAATGCGAAATAATGCAACCCAAGCTACGAAATAAGCAGTAAACTATGGCGCTGGCGCCTTCTAACACTCTTTACTCAGCACCGCACGAATAGTCAACGGTTTGGGAACGTACGTGTATTTTCCGCTATTATTTTGGCTGCTTTTTCTTTGGCATTGGCATTGTTACCTGGTCGTCAAATGATTCCCTGGGCATTGGCAACTCAATGTCGATGGAATTCTTCGAGGTGGTCTTCCTTCCGTTTGGCCTTATATCTGAAGATCGTCGAGGTGGGCTTTATTCAATTTAATCTTTATGCTAAAGATTTTTAGTTTATCTTCTAACAGTGGAGTAGTGTTTTGTCGAATTACGGTTTCACGCGGCTTCAACTCGCCAACAAGCCCTGGTCCTAAACGAACGATTGGTTTTTGCAGCGAAAACTAATCCTAAAGTCCCTGCTTCTTTACTTAGTCTTGGGACGCGGTAGACTAGCGAGATAGACCAGCGCTCTGTGCGGCGATATACCAAGATCAAAATGAACCGTTCTCGAAGAATTCATGTTTACGAGTGCTTAATTCCCACGCATTGTCGGATATGCTGCGGTGTTGCTAAACATAATTATTATGTTGCTAAGCTTCGGAAACATATTCATAATTCAATAATTTCAACTATTTCAATAATTTATCTATATTATTCTTATTTTTGCCTCTACTGTGTAGCGATAACTATTGAGATACTTTTCTAACACTATTGAGATCCTTTTCAAACACTATTGAAATACTTTTCAAACAGTGTGGGTGAAAGTCGCAAACGTGAAAAGCTATATGCAAGGGGGAAGGAAATATACCGCCTGTGCGCTATCTGAATTTCGTGCGCATTTAGGACCGTCTCGGACAACGTGGTCCCAGGTGTTGGAAGGTCATAGTTGCTTTCTAGTCAAATCAAGACTTTATACAAAATTTGAAGATGTTGGTTCTCCTTCTTCTCTCTCCCGCTATGTATTAGCTCGGTAAAATTTCTCCGTTCTTAACGTTCAATGCCAAAAAAAACGACCTCTCTCGATGCAGGATACGCTTTTCAAGCTCACTGCTTATTGAACTTTGACTAGTTAAGCCGATGCTTTCACCGGGTCCTGACGAAGACCCCAGCTATGTACTTAGGTACTGTTGCGACGCTCTGTGTGGACCCCTGCTTAAGCTTTTCAACCATTAATTCTTCATGCTTCCCCCCAATCTGGAAGGAATCTTTTTTTATTCCTCTCCATAAGAAAGGTAGCAACTCTGACGAAAGGCTTAGAGGCATATCTAAGTTATCCGCTATTCCTAAAATTTTTGAGACAATTTTAACTCCGCATTTTAACCATCTCTGCAATTCACATATATCTCCAAATCAGCACGAATTTATAAGGTGACGGTCAACAACCATAAATTTATTAGACTTAACCTCTTTTATTAGTAAAAGCTTCCAAGTTAACTTGCAGACGGATGTATTTACACTGACATTCGACTCTGTAAACCACTCCCTTCTAGCACAAAATCTTGACCTTTTAGGGATTCCACCTAATCTTTTGAAATTTATTTCCAGCTAACTTCGTTCTAGGTCTCAACGAGACCTCTTCGAAAACTCCTCTTCTTCACCTGTTAAGGTTACTTCTGGAGTACCACAGGGCAGTCATCTAGGCCCCCTAATGATCACAAACTATCGAGCACTAATGTATGCGGATGATGTTAAGCTCTGGGTCCAGTAAAAGGACATTTTATTTCACTCTCGCTTGAAATCCGATCTTAATAGCTTTCAGTCATGGCGTTGTGCAAATATGTTACACCTTAATGCACCTCCGAAATGCAAAGTAATGACATTTCATCGTTCCAGCCCCATGTTGGCTCCTTACACTCTCTGAGGTGGTTCTCTTCTGAGAATTACCTTGGTTGATCATTTGGTGTTAAGCTAGACCTCAAATTCAAGTATTCTGAACACATTTCTACCATGTTAAATAAGGCAATGGTCGTTTGGGTTTATAAACAGATGGTCAAAGGAGTTTGATGACCCCTATATAACGAAGGCTCTCTATTCCTCGCTTGTTCGTTCGATTTTAGAGTCGTCTCTTGTGTATGGTGGCCAAGTACAAAGTAAACCAGGACCATATTGAATCAGTCCAGAAAAACTTTTTACTTTTGGTCTGCGTGGCCGTCACTGGGATGCAAGTGTGAAACTGCCATCTTACCCTCGTATATTGCTTTTAATCAACCTTCCAACCCTAATTAGTCGTAGAAAAATGCTTGGTTTGATTTTTATGCTTAACATGATCATGGGTGATGTAGATGGCCCTGACCTGTTGAGCGGCATACATTTCACTATACCTATTAGATCTACTAGAAACTTTATTCCGTTGTGCCTTCCAGTTTGTAGATCGAATTTTTTTCTGCTTTCTAAGCTTTGCGCCCGTACCGCACTTCGCGGGGCCCGTAGTATAGACAGACCCCTGTCCGCTAACAACATTTTTGTTATAAGTTGTAATTGTAATTATAGTAGCCAACAAAGGAATACAAATAAAACACAATTCGCATATAACGCACACGGCCCCGGTTTCAAATTCACTTTGCGCTTTACTTTTCAGCGAAAAGTCATACTTTTCATTTCAAGGCGCTTTGGAATCCACTTTTATTAATTCGTTTACTCTTTGTACTGTTAAGCGCAAAATTTACTACTGTTATACCCACGCGTTAGTGACAGCTCATACAAAAAAGCCTCTGTTATATTTAACAGAGATTTGTCGATAGCCAAATCTGGCTACCACAGCTGTTCGTTGAAATTCACTTTTTTGTTTTTGCCCTGACCAATTTTGCAGATCCAATGTTGAGGTTGGATTAAATTAAAATTTTACCCGTACTTAGTCAGCATATAAATTTATGAGCTTATGATTGAAATTTAAAAAAAATGTTTATATTACATTTTTTTACTACATTTGTTAACTACATCTACATCTAACATGTAGACTTTATTTACATGTAGAACAGATATTCTACATCTACCATTTAGATTCTTCATCTCCTCCGCTAGAGGTTGCTCGCGCATTGCACAGGGCAGAGTGTGTGCGAGCGAGAAAGAGAATGAACATCGTCAGCAACGCCAGAGGAGGTGGGGGAAGCAACTGAAAATTAATTTCTTCATTCTGGCTATAATAATGATCCGATCTGATTTAGATTCGGCAATCTGATAGATATTCATTCTCTACGATACTGCGTTTTTAGTTTTTTCGTATCTTCAAAATTGGGGCTGCCACAGATTTTTGTCCTTTGTGTGGGCAGAAGGGGGCGGGGCGAAATTTTGAAATTCACTTGTAACAGTTTGATATTACATGAGTCTTGAAACAAAATTTCGTTGCTCTAGCTTTTATAGTCTCTGAGAACGAGGCGCTCATCGGGACGGACAGACGGAAAGACGGACGGACGGACAGACAGACATGGCTCTATCGACTCGGCTATTGATGCTGATCAAGAATATATACTTTATGGGGACGGAAATATTTCCTTCTCTGCGTTACACACATCCACTTTTACCACAATTTACCAACTCTTTTTGAGTACGGGTATAATAAAATTCATACACATTCACAAAAATTCTTTTTCGTGAAACCCGGGAAATTTCTTTTGTAAAACCCTGCATCCAATTTTATTTTTCCTTCTTTTCCTTTGGCTTATTTTCGTTCCTAAAAGTCAATTTCGAATGGCATATAAATCAGGGACCGTAATCATTATAAGCTAAAATTTAAAAATCACACAATAATAATTTTTTTTAGTTTTTGGGATAATCATTATTGATAATAATTATTTTTATTAATTCTTATTAATGATTATCCATAATAATTATGTTTGAGTAAAAAAAATAAAATAAGATCATTAATAGGGAAATCGACGAACTAAACAGACAGAACCTCATAGAACCATCACGCAGCCCATAAAGCGCACCGGTAGTCTTGGTAAAGAAGAAAACGGATCAATGCATTGATTGGGAGACATTGGATTGCAATGGAGACTCTGTGTGGACTATAGGCTACTCAACAAAGGGTTGTTGATTTTGAGCTCATCTTACATATTCACCTGCTATTCTATGAGCATTAGGATTTGTATTTCTATTTATTGTTGGCGGATTAACTGGAGTAGATTTAGCTAATTCATCTGTTGATATTATTCTTCATGACACATATTACGTAGTTGCTCATTTTCATTACGTATTATCTATAGGAGCAGTATTTGCTATTATGGCAGGTTTTATCCACTGGTACCCATTATTTACGGGTTTAACATCAACAAAGGTCACACTAACAGCTGGCCAAAACGCGTTATGGCAAACTCAGTACGCGTTATGCCCAAGCCGAGGCACCAAAACAGCTGACAGCCGGCAATAAAAGGAGGGTGGCTAGAATCCTCTCCAGAGTGTGTCCAAGCCTCTGAATCCTCTCCAGAGTGTTTTCAAACCTCTGAATCCTCCCCAGATTGTGTCCAAACCTCTGAATCCTCTCCAGAGTGTAGCCAAACATTTGAATCTTCTTCTCGGAGCGTATCCGAACCTCCGCAACGATCTTCTCCTCGGAGTGTGTCCAAACCTCCGCACCGATCTTCTCCTCGGAGCGTGTCCAAACCTCCGCATCCATAATCTAGCCAGGAACCCTTTGAGTCACCCGCGACGCCCACTCAACGCAGCACGCAGAAAACAGCCACGTGCGGCCGATTAGTCAATACTGACCCCGAAGGAAGACGAGTCACTACGATCCAGCCTATGTCCAACTCTGTACAATTAAGAACAATAAAACAACCCTTTTTCTATACTACCCACTCTTCTTGAACCGAGGGATCTCTTTCAGCCACCACAGTCAGAAACATAACAGATTTCGTGAACCTGGCGCGGCGAGCATCCCCGGCCGAAGCAACGTCACAAACACTTGCCCTGTTATTTGACAAGCAATCAGCGTATTCTTTGCGATCAAATATAGATACAGTGTCAGCAATTCTAGAGTCGCTTTTATCGTTAGGAGCCGAGCGAGAGCTTGCTAAGTCCATAAAATACATCTGGTGTTATTTAAGGCGGACCCATATAAAAAAACTAAATATAAGGAGCAGCTGAACTATGATAAGCTGCCTTTCTGGTCGGATTGTGCAAAAATGTTGAACCGGCAGTACCAACACCTTTCAGCAGAAGAGTCACCCAACGCAAGAGGCAAACCGAAGTTTGACATGCTTTTGACAAGCCAGAAAACCAGCAGATCGTCGTTTTCTTGCGCGAGGGCGGAAAAGTCGATCGCCCCATGTGCGTATATTGCGGCGCCAACCACTCGATCGGAAACTGCAAATGATTTAGGATGATACCCGTCTTGAAGCGATTCGAGTTCGCAAAAGGCAACCAATTATTGCCTCCAATCCGGACAACGCTGCCGACAACACCCAGCGTCAAAAACAACAAATGGTTCCTCATTATTTTTATCAATTATTAATAGACATTACTGGTACATTCATTCCATTATTACATTATTACCATCATTTTATATACACCCAGCGACAGAAAAAAAGCCGCACCTTGAAATTTCATGCATTTTTGACTTCACTAGTCGCTGGTTTTCGCAAAAGTTAGTCGATTCGTCTAATTTTTATTTTTTCTTGTAGCTAAAAAAATTTTAAACAAAAGTGCTTACTAAGTTTTTTTCCTATCATAGTCATACAATAAGAAACAAAATTTTTATAAAATCCCACGTGTGTAACGCTTTTCCCGTAACTTTGACCAAAGAAAAGAAAAATTAAATTTAAATAGAAAAAAAACTTTTAATAACCAAAACTAAATTTTTCCAATAAGTTAATCTAACTCCTTTTAGCTAATAACAAAAAAAATACAATTGCAACTTTTTTTTAAATTAGTAATTAATTAATATTTTGTAGTACCACCTTTGGCAAAGCGGTAAGGAAAGAGCGTTTTATTTTAAAAACTATCCTTATGATTGGTATTAAAATTTTGTTGAGATAAGATCACAGGTGCTATAACGTTGTGCAAATGATATTTTGGCTCGAACTATTCAACGTCGGCCAAAGGAGGTGGCTTCAATGGCAAGGACAACTACCAAAAAGTAGCTTCAAAATTTTCAAATAAAAAAAAATAGCTTAAATTTGTCGAAGGAAAAATCGAATTGAAGTGATTCAGAGTGGTAACGCATTATATTCTCGGCTGAGATGATAAAAATAAGCACAATGACAAGGTGAAAATCGTCCTGAATGATGAGTTCTTCCATATCAGCATCGGTTTCGATTATACGTAAAACGCAAGTGAGAAGAATCTGTTCAAACTTTTTTTCATTAAACAAACCCTGAACTATTAAAAGCAAATTAGTTTTATAGTTAGATTTCATCCCCATATCAAAATATAAGAAAACGAATTAAAGTGACAATACAGGAGTTTTCGGAATATCGTTCTCCTGGTCAATGATATTGAATTTATACTCATCCGAGAATATAATGCCTAAACACTCTGAATCGCTTCAATTCGATTTTTGCTTCGACCAATATATGAATTTTTTTAATTTTTTTAATTTTGAAGGTACTTTTTGGTAGTTGTCCTTGCTATTGAAGCCACATCCTTTGGCCGACGTTGAATAGTTCGAGCAAAAATATAATTTGCACAACGTTATAGCACCTGTGATATTATCTCAACAAAATTTTAATACCAACGCTCTTTCCTTACCCCTTTGCCAAAGGTGGTACTACAAAATATTAATTAATTACTAATTTAAAAAAAAGTTGCAATTGTATTTTTTGTTTTTAGCTAATAGGAGTTAGATTAACTTATTGGAAAAAATTTAGTTTTGGTTATTAAAAGTCGTTCTTCTATTTAAATTCAATTTTTTCTTTTGTTTGGTCAAAATTACGGAAAAAGCGTTACACACGTGGGATTTTAAAAATTATTTTTTTCTTATTGTATGACTATGATAGGAAAAAAACTTAGTAAACACTTTTGTTTGAAATTGTTTTAGCTACAAGAAAAAATAAAAATTAGACGAATCGACTAACATTTGCGAAAACCAGCGATTAGTGAAGTCAAAAATGCATAAAATTTCAAGGTGCGGCTTTTTTTTGTCGCCGGGTGTATAAGCGTACAAAACATGAAGAATAATTTAATTAAAAAACAAACAAAATACAAACATCACTACTTTTAAATCCACGCGCCAACAGTGAGCCCAGCGATCACTAAGGAACGGCCACACTGCAATATTTAAAGTTTAAAGCCACGCGCAAAGAATGTGACCAGCTATCACTAACGAACGGCCACACCTACACATTAAATCCACGCGCCAGCAGTGTGGCCAGCCACCAGAACCAAACGGCCCCACTAGCAGCTTATCATGGCAACGCGCTAGTGCCAAAGAAGGGAGCGCCAGAGGAAACAGCACCATTCCTGTTCCGGACTGCCAAGGGTGCATTGACTGCTGTGGTTAGAGCGCACGATTCCTCTACCATATATAACAAGCACTGCTATATACCGTGTATTGGAATTCATTGGTTACTGTGCTAGAGCGTACGATTCCTCTTCACTTTAATCTTTGCTGCCTTCCTTCTTACAAGCATTATCCTCCGCCTTCCTCTCGTCTCTCGGAGCGCATTATCTTTCGCAACACATCTTCTCTTTGGAGCGCATTATCCTCCGCAACAAATCTTCTCCTCGAAGCGCATTATCCTCCGCAATGACAATTTCTCCCGGAGCGCATTATCCAGCGCGGCGAGCATACCCCGGCCGAAGTTCAGTCACAGTGGCGCCCGAGCAGGTTGTGGTAGCGTAGAATTGGGATCTCATTTATGGTCAAGAAGGCAAGAGTGTGGATCAATGAGGCAACGAAAGCAGAATTGATCAACTACTGCGAGAAATTTGGAATGGAGAAGTCAGAAAGAGTGGAAATTTTGAGAAAACAACTGTTACAATTCACGGAAAGGAAGGACCTAAACAAAGAGAGGCTGGAACAGCTCGGAACCACCCACACTAAAGACAGGAACCCAAAAAAAAATAAGACAAGCCAAGCCAGCTATGGACGACCGGCAAGGGGAGCCAAAAACGGGAAAAAAGAGAGCACTGTTTCCTTAAGGCTTAAGGCTTAAGCTTTCAATTAAGGCGAGAATTCCAGACGCCAGCGGATTCATTAACCCAGCAGAAGAATTTGAGAAGTTAGAGAGAGAAGCAAGCCTGTCAAAAACCACAGAGAACAATCAACAGAATAACCAAACAACGTGGCAACGACCACAATAGAGACAATCGGAATGCCACCGATGTTAACAACTAGGACACGAATCCAGAGGATGTACCAGTGCTGGACCTGCAATAAAGAAGGAGTCCAAACGAAAGACTGCTGCAGGAAACGCAAGAAAACACACAGGGTCCGGGACAATCCCGCGAAACACCCGGAGCCAAAAGCGCGCAGAGCGGAACACAACAGACTTAATATACGAGGACAATCAACTCGTAGGCATGGCCAGGATTGGCGGGAAGAGGATGGAAGTAGTCATCGAAACGTGAGCCAGGAAAAGCATCTTGAACGAGAACATATTAACGATACTTCAAAACAACGGAATAGAAGAAAAAGAGGAACGATGTTGAGCTACTGAGCTTTTTCAGTAGCGGTTTAATTCAGTTAATAAAGAGCCGAGATTTTTGATTTAATCTATGTTTATTAACATTTGTTAGCGACAGTACGCGTTTGTATAATTAGGTGTAAGTATAGACTGCAGGTCAAGGCGATCGCTACCAGACTGATCGCAGGGCCGGCGGACCGAATTGCCCGTGCCCTAATGCAAGCGAGAGAGAGAGAACGAAAGAAGCGATATAAGCTCGGGCTGCTGAGCCGAGTACGAGCGATTGATACACAGAGAGAAAGGGTAGCGAAGGCGAAAGAAAGAAGCAAGCGAGGTGCACATATAGACCGCGATTCGTATGTCAGCAATTGACTGAATATTTGCGTATGTATATATGCGATGACAGAAAGTGCGAGAGATAGCAAAGGCATAGCTCGGCGCGGCTCATTAGCCGAGCACGAGCGGTAGATGACGAATGAGCGAGAGCGCTGCTTAAACGCAGCAGGTGCAGCAGCAGCACGGAAGCAGCGACGTCGCTGCCAAGAACAGCCGCTGCCGGGCGTAGGCATATACGTTATGCTGCCTGACCCGACATACTCCCCCCGTTGGAAGCCTGACTTTCAACAGCATCCTTAAGGGGAAGGAGGCAGAGTTTATTGACGGCTCGCTTGGTGATTCCAGTTGGGGTCTTCAGAACAGCGACACGGGCAACGCCATCTCTTCCAGGTATCAGCTCGACTACCCTAGCTAGTGGCCACTTCATGGGAGGAAGGTTCTCATCCTTAACAAGAACCACATCCGCGACTGCCAAACTAGGTTTCGGCGTGCGCCACTTTGAGCGCTGCTGCAGTGAAGTGATGTATTCTTCCTTCCATCGGGACCAGAAGATCTGCTGCAAATATGAAACGCGCTGCCATCCGTTCAGGCGATCGAAGTTTAGCTGAGTTACGTCAGGCTCAGAGAACGAAGCCGGAGGTCCACCATTCAAGAAATGAGCTGGAGTTAAAACGTCCAGATCGGCAGGATTCTCTGAAATGGATACTAAGGGTCTTGAGTTAATAACTGCCGTGATGTGGCATAACAGCGTGCGCAGTTCCTCAAATCCAAGCACCGAGGTGCCTATAGCACGGTAGAAGTGAAACTTGGCCGTCTTCACAGCAGCTTCCCACAGACCTCCAAAGTGCGGGGAGCGTGGCGGTATGAAGTGCCAGTCAATAGACTCAACCAGACAAAATTCCAAGACTGCCTTCTGGTGGTCGTCGCTGAGAAATAGGCGCTTTAGATCTAAAAGCTCATTCCTGGCGCCGACAAAATTGGTTGCGTTATCTGACCAATTTTGTCGCGGCTTTCGTCTGGTGCATATGAACCGCTTTAGGCCGTGTAGAAAAGAGACTGTAGATAAGTCCTTGATTAGCTCCAAATGAACAGCCTTAGTAGCAAAGCAAATGAAAACACCAACGTAGCATTTGACTGGAGCCTTGTTGCGTGCCTCTGGCTTGTAGAAAAACGGGCCACAAAAGTCGACGCCTGTGATCTCAAAGGCATGAGAACCGTCGAGACGCTCCTTCGGAAGATCCGCCATGATGTGCTCCAATATTCTAGGCTTCGTTCGAAAGCATCTTACGCACTTGTTTACTGCCTTGGTGACAGTCTTCCTCCCCCCAATGGGCCAATATTGGGATCTGATTAATCCAAGCAGAGCTCGAGGTCCAGCGTGCAGATTCCGTTCGTGAAAGTGAGTGATAATTGCAAGAGTAAGGGGATGGCTGCTGGGCAAGATGATGGGATGACGGCCATCAAAATCCAACGAAGAATTCTTCAGTCGACCATCAACTCTGAGTAGCCCAAAAAGATCCATGAAAGTCCCGTCAGCTCTAGAGCCTCCATCTTAATCTAACAGGAATCATAAAGTTTATGCGGCTGAACAAGTCAGGACTATCTATGTCACCATTGATCAGGTTGTTCATAAAAATCGCACCAAGCATTTTTCTACAGCTAACTAAGGTTGGAAGGTTTATTAAAAGAAATCTACGAGGGTAAGATGGCAGTCTCACACCTGCATCCCAGTTTAGGCCACGCAGAGCAAAATGTAAAAAGTTTTTCTGGACTGATTCTATACAGTCCTGGTGTACTTTGTACTGGGGGCACGAACAGGCAAGATATAGAGAGTCTTCGTTATATAGGGATTGTCAAACTCCTTTGACCACCTTTTCATAAACCCAAGCACACCCATGCCCTTATTTACCATGGTAGAAATGCGTTCAGAAAACTTTAACTTAAGGCCTAGTTTAACACCAAGATCATCAACCAATGTAATTCTCCTTGGCTGCGACGTACCCGGCGTGGTGCATGGGGAGACGTATCTTGATGAGGAAATCTTTGAACAACTCTCCCAACGCTTTTTTGCGGGCTCGGATCTGGTGTTTCAATTGTATAAAATTCTGTGGTGGAAAGAAGAACGTTAAGAATTCCTGGCGGAAATTTTCCCATAAGGAAATTTTTAAGCGGTTGGTGCGGAACCAATGACTGGCACGGTCTGTGAGGAGTTCGTCCATGTCCCGCGGCAGCTGGTTGGGATCTTTACCATACGAGAGTGCGCGTTGCTCGAGCAGTTCAATAAACAATAGAGGGTCATCCTGTCCGTCGAACTGGATTCCCCATTTTCGGATTCGTAGGCACTGGGTAACTGTCCATAGTTGGAGGCCTTGGAAACTGGGCTGCCGTCACGATGGTTGGTGGCGCGGGCGTGCTGTATTCGGTGGCTGCGGGGACTCGTAATCCGGTCTTGGGGTCCAGTTGCCGCGTGTTGGAAGGGCCAGGAGTAGTGGGCACTTGTGACTTGGAGCGTGCTGCTGGTTTAGCATAGTTCCGCTCAAACTCTCCTAGGCGGACCCAGGCCTCTTGCGCCAGTGGCCCGGCGACTAATGCAGCAAATTTCCTTCGTCGTTCCTCGACCGTTCCTTAATTTCCAAATCGAAATTCTACGGCGAGGGCTTCTAGATTGTCCCGTCGAAACTTGTGGATCCAGCCGGTACTGACTCCTGGATTGGAAAAGCTCCCGGCAGGGTATACCTCCTTTGGTTGTTCCTCGCCGTGATGTTCCATGGTACTTTTCTTTCTCTTGATTTCGGCACTGAGTCACTGTTAAACGGCACTTGTAGTATCTGCGTTGCGTATACTTTTGCAATTGTTTTCGCACCCGGATTACGTAACTACGCGGATTTGTTATTGATGAGTTTTTATTGGTGAGTTAAGCTTGGCTATTCTATTCTTCTTTTGTTGGCCGTGAGTCCACGAAGTCCCTTTTTACGGTTTTTCTCGAAGTTACCTTAAAAATCCAGCCTATCCAAGGTCCTAAATTACAAGAAATATTTTAATTTGCGGGGACTTTATTGGGAAACAGGACTCGCCGACTGAAACTAGTATAGTTAAAGAAATCATAACACTTTTTGGGGTTTCTTTAGTTTGAATGTGTATTTTGTTATCGCTTTTATACTTGTGGTTGGTGTAAGTCTCGATTGACTGCCCGCGATCTTTGTAGATCGAATTATTCCTTGCATGAACCGTTTAGGGTCTCATGCTCGGACTATATTTATTACTAACATACCTTTCCCGTAATTAGTACTCTTTCTTATCTATCTTTCCATTTTAAGCTCTGCTAGTTGTGTTGAGCTTATATATTAGTCTAACACCTATCTGTCCTGAATGTTTGTGATTTGTTTGGTTACACGCGTCGCGCGTCATACAGCAGCGCCCATCCAGGTCCAGTCTGTCCGCAACTCGGCCACCCTGACCTTGGCGTCCGCTCCTACGACGACGCTGGTGATCCTGCATGTGATCCACCGGCCTCCTGCATGGCAAAGATTAGCAAAGAGTTTGTGTGTGAAACTTGGTAGGTGGTCTTGGGACCGTAAAATACGTACACGAACCAATTTTCACTTCAATACCTTCTTAAAACAAAGTTGAGGCAAGTCGGTTATATGGCATCTATATGAAATAGTGCTCCAAGTCATATAAAACTTGGTGGGTGGTTTTGGGACCGTAAAATATGTACACAAACCAAATATCAACTCAATAGTGTAACGAACCATGGGAACCATGGATCGCTACATTCCTTAGGTTATACTATCTATACCCTTATTCCCTGATATAAGAACCATTGTATATCTAGAATAATCCCCTACCAGAAGAGTTAGAAGAACCCTCGTTGCACCTCATTTACAACGTGCCGAGCGATCTGCAATTCAACACATTTTGAAAACTTCATACTTAAAACATCCCACACCTGCGTTATTTATAATTTAATTTAAGCTTTATCATTTATGTCCAGCCGGAGACAGCACAAAACTCCTCACGCCTAGTTTGACCTACATTCATCTAAGCTGGTGTTGCCAGCTTCCCTCGGGAGTCATAGCACCCCATTGTACATACATGGTGTTCCAGAGCAGGGGTGCCAAAACGAAGCCCTTACGGATTCCGGATGAGGCTTCGTATGCCCAGACTCGTTACCATGGAGGATGGTCTAAAAAATAGGTGTACACTATCTTCAGCAGATAGCCCGCGATGTTGAATTTCCTCAGAGCCTTCAGCGTTTGTCCCAATCAGCCGAATTTGAGTAGTTTCTAATGTCCAGTGTTACCACCAGATAATAGGACTTCGTACCACCTCTCCACCTAGTCCCAGCGGTAGGTCTGTTTTCGCGATTCTCGAGATAACGTCCAGCGCAGAATTCGCCTTCCAGAACCCGTTTGTGAAGAGAACGCCTGCTTCTTCAATGGCTGCTCTCAAAGACCTTTACGATCGCGTCTTTTAGGCAAATGGGCCTGTAGGACAAAGGAACAAAATAACCTCCTGGAGACATTTGTTAAAAAGGCCAGCAACTTCCCTTGGGAGCAGCGGCAGTGCCATCTTTAACGCTCTGTGCACCTGATCCCGGTGCCCTCATAGGTTTCAGGTTTCTGCCTGCCTGCAGCACCTAAGATTCCGTGACTTCGCAAATATGGTCCATGGGGCTTTGGTGATCTGCTGTCCTCGTGGAAACGAGTCCTACCCTCCAGTGCAATGGGATCGGGTGTGGGATCTTCTTCGGTGGCACCACACAGCTTGAGGAAGCATTTCCTCTTACTGTCCTTTAATGCCGTCTTAAGTGCCGTTTTCGCTGCTTTGTATGCCCCTAGCTCGTTACAGCTGTCTTCTGGTGCGATGGCAGGCTCTGCGGAATTCCGCGATCTTTTCGCTTGACCAAAACACCGGCTCGTGATGCTTCCAGAACGTCCTTCTCAAAAGCATTCTCTCGTCGCAGGCTCCCTCCACTGTGAGTGCCAGTTATGTCGCCCGTCCGTTGGCTCCGTCCGTCTCATATACTGAGTAGCTCTCGAGAACGCTTCCCTCGAACAGGCATGCCTATAGAGCACTAAATGGCCTCGTGGTCGGTGGTACGTCGCTTAACGTTAATCGGGCTGCTGGCGTAAGCTATGTCGGTAATCGACCCAGCTCCTGCCAGCTCTGTTGGAACCTTTCGTTTAGCAGGACGATGTCACGACACCATGAATCTTTCCGTAGCCTTTGCCGAAACTACAATACATTTTTCCATCTATTTTTCTTCGATATTTGTCTATTTAATGAATAATTTAAATTAGGCTATTCTCTGTTCAATTTGGCTGTGAGTTGGACCATTGCGGCTATTTGAGGCAATCAATTATTCTCATCAGGTCAGGGTAATAGGTCAGATTTGAATACACTTAATTTGTTATTTAGTTTAAATTTAGTTTCAATAGAATCAGTTGCGCCTAGATGGCGCATGTCACATAACCAACCACGTCATGGAAAACCTGGAGCCGGCATGGAACGCCAGCATGACCCAGAGGTACTACAGTCGCCACCACCCGCGCGTGTTCTGGTGTAACGAGAGTATAGCCCAGCTACGCCGGGAATGCAACCTGACACGACGCCACTCCCAGCGGCCGCGCGGTAACCCTACATTTGGGCAATGGTATGCTGCTTTTAGGAAGTGCAGACGCGCTTTCAAGGTCGGCATAAAGGACAGCAAACGGAACTGCTTTCTGTCGCTGTGACTCTGCGGAACACGACCTTTGACATCGGCAGCCCGTCGGAACCAGACTTAGTCAGATTAATCATGGAAGAGCTCTTGCCGCACATGGCGGACAACATCGAGGAGGATTAGGTTCCCACAAAATAGGTCGCAACCGGGACCATTAGACTAAAAAAAGCACTAGGGCCAGACTCTATCCCAAATAAAACAACCATCATGGGTGAACTGCATCGACTAGTCGAGGTGACGCCACTGCATGTCTGAAGCAATGCTTCACGGCCGTACCACACATGTATGGCTCGCTTAGTCATATTTAAAGGTATATATGACATAGATTAGATTAGTACATAAAAAAAAGTAATAACCTGCAAAATCTTGCGAGCGATATGGTCATGACGATCAAAAAAACGCTCGGAAGAGCTATACAGCATACAGCTATAAATCACGGCACACCGACAGATTCGCAACAAGTTTCTTACCACGGTCTAGGCAGTGCGAAGACGCTCATGCGACATTACAACGGACCTATAGTAGTACAAAGTGAGCTGAGGGGAGGTTCTCTTTCCAACTACCGCCTTAACATAACCTAATATTTTTTGAAATGCCTAACATTCCAAAATAAAACTGCGTACTCAATCAGGCAGGCTCCGGTTTTCACATTCACTTTGCGTTTTACTTTTCAGTAAAAGTATGACTTTTCATTTCGAGGCGCTCTGCAATCCACTTTTATGAATTCGCTTATTCTTTGTACTGTTGAGCGCGAAACTCACTGCTGTTATACCCACGCGTTAATGCCAGCTCATACAAAAAGGCCTCTGTTATGTTTAACAGAGACTTATCGACAGCCAAATCGGGCTGCCACAGCTGTTCGGAGAAATTCCCTTTTTTGTTTTTGCCCTGACCAATTTTGCAGATCCAATTTTAAGGTTGATTTAAACAAAAATTATTTATAACGAGAAGGAACGTGAGTCGCTTCTAGTCGCGACTTCACTTTTATACCCGTACTCAGTCAGTATATAAATTTGTGAGAATTTGAAACATTTAACATTTTTTTTGCTACATTTGTTAACTACATCTATATCTAAAATGTAGATTATACATCTATAACAAATATTCTACATCTCCTCCGCGAGGGGACGCTCGCGCACTGCACAGGACAGTGTGTGCGAGCGAGAAAGAGAATGAAAAGCGTCAGCAGCGCCAGAGGAGGTGGAGGAAGCGAATTTCTTCATTCTGGCTATAATAATGATCCGATCTGACTCAGATTCGGCAGTCTGATAGATATAGTCATTCTCTACGATACTACGTTTTTAGTTTTATCGTATCTGTGGGGCGGAAGGGGCGGGGCGAAATTTTGAAATACACTTGTAACAGTGTGATATCACATGAGTCTGGAATAAAAATTTCGTTGCTCTAGATTTTATAGTCTCTGAGATCTAGGCGCTCATCGGGACGGACAGACGGACGGACAGACAGACATGGCTCTATCGACTCGGCTATTGATGCTGATCAAGAATATATATACTTTATGGGGTCGGAAAAATTTCCTTCTGCTTTACACACATCCACTTTTACCACAAATACAGTATACCCCTTAACTCGTTTTGAGTACGGGTTTAAAAAGGGCACAAGCTCAATTGCCCAGTTAACAGTGTCAAATTCATGTCAATGCATCAATAAATCATCTATTTTTTTTCCTTTTCCAATTAAGATTTGTTTAGTTGTATAAAGAGACGTTTACTTTTCATTTCGGCGAGGAATTTTTTGCCGTTTTCAAAACGTAAAAGTCATGCATTTCACGTCTGCGGGAGCGCCTAACTTTTCGTTTTGAAAAGTAAATCACATTTTTGGGTGAAAGTGAAAACCAGAGCCTGCCTGAATATTTCTATATCGTTTTTTTTAATTTTCCGATTAAAAATATGATGCACATATATTTTTTTGTATGACTTATTTACTACTGGTTTCCCATGTCTATGAAACGCACCATAACGAAAATATAAACGTTTCTTTCATTATAAATATAGTTTAAGTTTTATTGTATTTCAGCTGTAAGTATGTTATCGAAATTCTGTTGGCGATTTCAACTTATGTACTACGCGCAGCAAAAAACAAAGCAATGTTAATTTAAAATCAAAGTATGATGCACATATATTTTTTTGTATGACTTATTTACTACTGGTTTCCCATGTCTATGAAACGCACCATAACGAAAATATAAACGTTTCTTTCATTATAAATATAGTTTAAGTTTTATTGTATTTCAGCTGTAAGTATGTTATCGAAATTATGTTGGCGATTTCAACTTATGTACTACGCGCAGCAAAAACAAAGCAATGTTAATTTAAAATCAAAGTAATTTTATAAGGCTCCGACGCCCAATAAAAGGTCAAAGTGCTTTGTTTTATCTTGCCTAAAATGGTATATCTATATTATCAAAATTTGGCATTGTCATCTGTGAATCCAATTCATACTCGCCGTGTTCAGTCCCAGTGTTATCAGTATCATCTAATTGAGAGCAATTGTCTCTGTCAAGGTTTTCACAAAAAACCTTGCGTATTGAGATAAAACACTCATTTTCCAAATCTTCTATCAAGCCGCCCAGACTATTTAAAAATTTTTGAGTAGAGGTATCTTCACCAGATTGATTATCCAACCATATTTCGGCAATTGCTAAAATAAAAAAAATAAAAATTTTAATATACAAATATATGTACATATGTATGTATGAATATTATACATATACATATTTTAGCTAAATGATCGTAAGCGACCAAAATTTAAAGTACATACTACATTTTAATGAATGATGTATTACGGATTTAAGAATTAAGCATCAAAAGGTCAATTACTATCATTACTACTATCGCTTACTATCATTTCGCAGGGGTAGATACATATACACTACTGGTCAAAATAATAATAATAAATATCTCGAATATTTTTCAATGTTTGACTGCCAATTGTTTATATTTTTAAAGATTAGTTTTGCCAAAAATTTAAATCAAAAAAGTTGAGAGCACCCTTAATTCAATTCTAAGCTTAAATTTGTTCTGGATGAGCATTTTTGGTGTGGGCAAAATAATAAGTACACTGGAGGTATTTATAAATTTTTAAGAATTTGATCAGGATTTGGTCAAAGGATTGTTGGTTTGTATTGACTCCTTGAACATAAAGGTACATGAGAGTTAAAAAAAAACCATTGTTCTGCCCGAGAAAAACATATTAACTGGCATGCATCCATGTCCTAAGGAAAACATGTCCTTGAGATGGGCCTTTCAATTGGACGACTCAAAACAAACCTCAAGGCTGGTCAAGGCTTGGTTTACGGAGAACATGGTATACGTTTTGAGTTGGCCAAGTCAATCTCCTGACTAAAACCCAAAAAATAATCTATGGGGGGACTTGAAATATCGTGTTGGCAAAAATACGTTTCGAAACTCCGAAGAATTGTGTGAATTGGTTTGAAAACTTGGTATAAGATTTCAGTAGAGATTACTAATAATAAGAAAAAGTGGAAGAATTTTAATACGCTTTGAGTATTTGGCTTTGTAGAATTGCTGTACTTATTATTTTGACCACCCTTATTTATGTTTTTTAGATACATATAATCGATCACAAACTTTATATTTGGAGCGAAAAATGAATATGTTGAATATATTTATAATCGACTGTAGGTTAGTAAACTAAAAGTTAATTAGTTTTTTCCTATATGTTTGTTAAAAAAGTTTTACGAGACGTGAAAGAAATCTCATAAGCGTGTACTTATTATTTTGACCAGTAGTGCATGTATACACATGCACATATGGATTATTTTCTTGAAGACGGTCATAACTCATCCAAAATATGATTTCCCCCAAAACGCAAGTGTAAAATTTAAAAAAAAAACTAGAAGCTAGCCTCACAAACTCTGCTAAGCTTTAGGAAAACGAGGTGCGAACATTGACAGAGTCCATAACGGGGCACAGAACTTCTGTCGCAGTTGCATAGACTAGACAAGGAAATATAGCAGGGATCGGCAGGGGTCTAACCTTCTTCAAGGCTTCGGGGCAGCCTGGAAACCCCGATAGAGAGACTGGCACTGAAGCCTCGGGACGGTAAAAAAGCGCGCAGATCTGCCTCCGAATGACCTCAAAATCAGTTTTACAAGTTATTTTAATATGTGAACGTATAAATATAAAACCATTTTAAAACTACTTACGTCTCCAGCATTTATTCAAACACTTCGTATTTGAAAAGTCCATATAATCAAATAAATTTTCATAGGCACTCAGGGAACATACTTCATTTTTCAAAGAGTAGAGACCCAAGTAACTAGACGTAATTTTTATATTGACTTCTGCACGTTCATTAAGAAGTCTATGGCAGTTCTGAAGTGGTAATTTTGCAAAGCTCTTAGGGCATGATAAGGTATCGACTTTAAATGGAGTTTGGTTTTGATGCAGCACATTATCCAGTTTTCCCAGTACTACTTTTCTGGCATTTTGTTTTATAGTCTTATTAATAAACAAACCATTCTTTTTAGGGAACATCGACGGTACTATATGTAAATAAATTGAGAAAAGATCATGAAATGCCATAGTTCATATATTTGTTTATAATGACATATACCTGGATTTTCTTTGGTCACAAAAATGTGTTCCATTTTGTTATAATCTTCTGAATATGGTAGCAGATAATTCAAAATATGTTTGCGGGCATAAATAATTTACCGATAGAAAGTAAATCGAATATTTGAGCCAAGTTAGCGCATAAATATCGCAACCTTTTGATACAAGCAAATATGGAACAAGGAAAATATTTCTGAATTAACTATCATCTATTTCAGTTAAGCCTAGTACTCAAATCCAAAAACTGTTTGCTAGCAAACAAATGTCATATATTCTTCTAGCGACCAGTGGTGTGACCAGATATGTGCACTGCATTCCGTACGGTTACACTGCTCAGACAGATGCTTGGTTTTGTTAAAAGTTAATGAAATGCGCTTCTTCGGCTGAGGTCGCTCTTCCCCAGGCATATCCTGGGCTCCCCAATATTTTATTGGCAAGGTAGTTTGTCTGACTATCAGCAGCAGCAGATAGCGAGTGCCTCGAGTTTGCTAGCAACTTATATGCAATTTATATAACTTTAAAGGGGGGTAGAAACATAACAGCAACACCAGCAAATACTATCGGATACTTTTCTCGTATATACCGACCCTATTTTTTCTTGAACTGAGTACTGCCTTCCGTACAGAGCCTAGAAAACAGTTTTCGACCAAAAAAATTTCTTATCGGTTTTATACGAATATCAACCCTGATTCTGTTCGCGAGGTGTTTTTTCGAAACTGAGTACTAGGCTAGTACCTAGTAAGCCTAGTACTCAGATCCAAAAACTGTTTGCTGGCAAACACATGTCATATAATTCGCTAGCGGCCATATGGTGTGACCAGATCTGCTCAGACAGATGCTTGGTTTTGTTAAAAGTTAATGAAATGCACTTCTTCGGCTGGGCTCGCACTTCCCCAGGCATATCCTGGGCTCCCAATAGTTTATTGGCAAGGTAATGTGTCCGACTATCAGCCGCAGCAGGTGACGACGCCGTCCGTGCCGACCACCGTGAAGACAAAATGTTTTGAAAACAATATTTGTTTTACATTCATGAAAATTCATATAAAATAATATATTATAATATCCATATAATTGTCCTTCATATAATGCTGCATTAATTAGATTCTATTTTGTCTTCATTATTTAAATATTTCATATGTTTTTTTGTTGTCATATTGCAATGTTTGCTTCGTGTTTTCTGGCGGAATATATAAAATTGATATCCTTTTCGAGGGGGTAACAACATACCAGCAATAACAACCAATACCTTCGAATAATTTTCAAGTATAAACCGACGTTTTTTTTTTTTGTTGACCTGAGTGCCTTCAGTAGAGAGCCTAGAAAATTCTTATCGGTTTCATACGAAGTTCAACCCGATTCTGTTCGCGAGGCGTTTTTCGGATCTGAGTACTTTATCTTTATCTAATAGCCAGTTTCAAACGCTATTTTTTCCATTATTTTCAAATGCAACCATAAATAATAACAGACAGAAAAATTGAAAATAGCAACAACAATACATCTGATATGTCAAAATTGTCTCATACCCTCTGCCCACTGAGCCCATCCCGAAGGAACGCACGGAATTTTGAATATGTGAAACTCCGATTCACACTGCGACCATCCACCATCCCCCATCCATGAGAAACAGCTGATGCTCATAATTGCGTGCGGAAATTTGTTTACGTCTTTAATTAAAATGAATATTAATAATATTGCAATGGTTGAATATGTGATTCAACAGCAAAACATATTCTTGACCAAACTAATCATGTTGCTGCACATGGATGATGAAGATGTGGACGAGGAGGAGATAGAATGGATATTTGTTTTGAAATAACTGAAGCGTGGTCATTTGTGACTGCTTCTACAAAATCGAATCAATCTATATGTATATATACAAATATACATGATAGGACTTTTTAGAAGCGGTTTGGGACATTTTGGGAGAAAGATGTAGCCGAAAACAAAGATTCTGTTTAATGAAAATTTTAAATCGCCATAGCATTGTATACTTTGGTCTGTTTTTCTGAGTACAGAATAGTCGGAGGGCTGTTAGCCACCAGCGTGTGCAATTTCCTGCATGAGTTTTGCAAAACACTCCTCATAAACAAATTCTCAGAGCATAGTCCACAAACTATCTGACTTCGAGTTTTTGTGCTTGAGAATATTTTGACATCAGATGTTTTGTTGTTGTTTTTTTTCCATTTTCCTGTCTGTCATTGTTTACATTTTCGTAGTGAATTCCGATTTTTCGTTGTGATTGTCTATTATTTATGGTTGCATTTGACAATTATCGAATTATTTATGGTTGCATTTGACAATTATCGAAAAAATACCGCATGGAAACGTGCGAATTAGGAACATCCCAGATGGATGGTGGAATAACTGGGAAATTTTCGGAACGGCAAAACCTTACGGCCCATCCCAGAAATGGATTTATATTCATTTTGATTAAAAACGTAAACAAATTTTCACCGAACGGAATCGTGAGCATCAGCTGTTTCTCATGGGAGGTGGATGGCAAATTCCACTGGCAAATTGGAGTTTCACATCTGTCAAATACGTCCACCGTTCCTTATTGATGTGCTGTATGGGAGTGACTTCATATGATTTGGTGTCTATTCCATTGTTCCAAATCTTTAGCCTTCTGACAATAAGCACATTGATAGTATAAACAACCATGTATAAGTATTATTCAGACATCGATAACCAGACTGCTTTTGGTATGCCTCTTCGAATTTTCTGCCGGAACATTTTAATATACAATTTTCCAGTAAAATAAAGTTAGAGAAGTTTCATTGCAATTACTTAAAAACCGTATATATAATATAATCCATTCATTAATACTTGCAAAGACACTACACCATGTCGTCCCATCAATACCACCAAATTGCAAATTTGCTGGAAAAAGTACGTACAGAGTTTTATTTTCGCAATGAACGAAATACATATATAGTTGACTTTTACACATGCAGATGACCTCAACCGATAAAGATTTTCGCTTTATGGCAACTAACGATTTAATGATGGAACTGCAAAAGGATAGTATTATTCTTGATGATGACTCGGAAAAAAAAGTAGTACGAATGGTCTTAAAATTATTGGAGGACAAAAACGGCGAAGTGCAGAATCTAGCTGTAAAGTGTCTTGGCCCCTTAGTCAACAAAGTAAAAGAAAACCAAGTAGAAACAATTGTTGATTCCCTCTGTGCCAATATGATGTCAAACACAGAACAGCTGCGAGATATCTCGAGTATTGGTTTAAAAACTGTAATTGCCGAACTCCCTCAGTCTTCAAACTCTCTTGCCCCAAATGTCTGCCAGCGCATAACAGGCAAATTAAGTACGGCCATTGAAAAGGTCAGTATTTTTTCACTTTTTAAATGTTTTATTCAAAACTATTTAATTTTTACTTTTTCAGGAAGATGTTTCAGTTAAATTAGAGTCTCTGGATATTCTGGCAGACCTACTCTCTCGTTTTGGCGAGTTTTTAGTTCCCTTTCATAGCACCATATTAAAAGCACTAATACCACAATTGGCTTCGTCCCGTCAAGCTGTACGAAAGCGTACTATCGTGGCACTCTCATTTCTTTTAATACAAGCCAATTCCAATGCCTACAATGGCGTCATTGATCATCTTCTCGATGGACTCGAAAAACCACCAAATCCTGCTGCGATTCGAACATACATTCAGTGTCTAGCCTCAATATGGTAAGTTTAATAAATATCAATATTGGGAACGTAATAACTGATGTTTATCGTTGTAGTCGCCAGGCTGGACATCGGCTTTGTAATCATACTATAAAACGCTCAATGTGTGTTCTTGAGCAATACAGCGAGCAAGATGACGATGAATTACGTGAGTTTTGTCTACAGGCCTGTGAAGCATTTGTTATGCGTTGTCCCGATGCCATACATCCACATATATCTATGGTATGTAATCTGTCAGTTTTGTAGATCTATTATATTCATAGATCTCTTTGTTAAAAGATTCTTGCGCTTTGCCTTAAATATGTTACATATGACCCAAATTACAACTATGAGACCGATGATGGTGACACTGGATATGCAATGGATACCGAAGATGATGAATACGTTGACAGCGAAGAATATAGTGACGATGACGACATGAGTTGGAAGGTTCGACGAGCTGCAGCAAAGTGTCTGGAAGTTTTAATTGCAACTCGACAAGAACTTATTGAAGATTTTTATCGTACCTTAAGCCCAGCTTTAATAGCTCGTTTTAAAGAAAGAGAGGAAAATGTAAAGTCTGATATTTTTCACGCATATGTCGCATTGCTTAAGAGCACGCGTCTGACCGATGATTTGACTCCAGACCCCGACTCAATGGATCAAATATCGGGGCCAACTTCATTATTAATGGAACAGCTACCACTAATCGTCAAAGCGGTGCAACCATTAATGCGAGAAAAATCAATGAAAACGCGTCAAGATTGCTTTTTGTTACTACGAGAGCTCTTAAATTCACTACCAGGAGCTTTGGGACCCCATTTGGACAGTGTTGTGCCTGGCATAAGCTATTCGTTAAATGATAAAAGTTCGACAAGTAATATGAAAATCGAGTCGTTAGGATTTCTTTATTCTCTACTTCAAGGTCATCCACCGAATGTGTTTCATCCACACATACCGTCATTAGTTCCTCTAGTAGTGACTTCAGTTTTCGATCCATTTTATAAAATTGCCACAGAAGCATTAATGGTGCTACAGCAACTTGTTAAAGTTATTCGACCATTGGATACAAATGATTCAAAATCTGGTTTCGATGCGACATCCTTTGTTGGGCAAGTGTATTCTTGCACGTTGCAAAAATTGAAAGTAACTGATGTTGATCAAGAGGTGAAGGAAAGAGCTATAGCATGCATGGGACAAATTATTGCTAATATGGGAGACATGCTAAAACCAGAACTGTGCGTTTGCCTACCAATTTTTATGGAACGCCTTAAGAACGAAGTAACCCGGCTAAGCAGTGTCAAAGCGCTTACTATGATAGCAGCATCTACGTTACGTATAGACCTTACGCCAATTTTGCATGATGTATTGCCGACTTTAGGTACATTCTTGCGTAAGAACCATCGTGCTCTGAAGCTCCACTCTTTGGATCTTATTAACAAAATTGTTATCAACTATTCAAGCAACTTTGAATCAAATCTGTTGCAGACAGCAATAGTAGAAATTCCACCACTCGTATCTGATACAGATTTACACGTAGCTCAGTATTCTTTAACGCTACTCAGTACCGTAGCCCGGAGGCAGCCTCAAGCATTAGTTGGCATACATGAACAGTTCTTACCATCAGTACTTATCCTAGTTCGATCACCCTTGCTGCAGGTATGTAAAATACTTAAGCTTATATTTTATATAATTACAATAACAACAATTAACTTTCTCTATAGGGAACTGCATTAAACTGCACATTGGAGTTGTTTCAAGCTTTGGTTCAAACGCAGTTGCCTGGCTTGGACTATCACTCCCTTGTGTCAAAACTAATGGCGCCAGTCTTGATTGGTGGTGACATGTCGTCTAGAAGTACAACTACGTCCCCAAATGAACAATTACAACTTCATAAACAAGCATATCATTCATCAGCCAAGTGCATTGCTGCTCTAACTCAACAATGCTCGCAAGTTGCGACACCATTAGCAACAAAACTGATAACAGACCTACAAAAACGTAACGATACAGAAGTCATTTTTTGTTTATTAACAATTGGTGAAATAGGTAGGCACTTTGATCTGAGCTCCATACAAGTGCTCCCACAAACCATAATAGAATGCTTTGGTGCAACCTCTGAAGATGTGAAAGCAGCAGCATCCCATGCCCTTGGAGCAGTATCTGTGGGCAGCTTGCAGACATATTTACCGCTTATTTTAAAAGAGATCGAAGTACAGCCTAAGCGACAATATTTGCTTCTTCATTCCTTAAAAGAAGTAATATCGTCCCTTTCTATAACTTCTAGTGGACTCGCACAATTGTTACCATCTGTGCCATCCATATGGACACAGCTTTTCAAGCATTGTGAGTGTTCAGAAGAAGGTTCACGTAATGTGGTGGCCGAATGCCTTGGTAAGCTCGTGCTGGTCAATCCTGAAGTGTTACTGCCGCAGTTACAGCAAGCATTGCGTTCGGAGAGTGCTACTATGCGTACTGTTGTTGTGTCTTCAATTAAATTTACCATCTCTGATCAGCCACAGCCAATAGATGTTCTTCTTAAACAAAGCATTGGAGAATTCCTTTTTGCCCTGCGTGACCCAGAGCCCCAAGTTCGACGAGTGGCTCTTGTTGCATTTAATTCAGCTGTACACAACAAGCCAAGTCTGGTACGTGACTTGCTACCTACACTTTTGCCATGGTTGTATTCTGAAACTAAAGTTAAAAGTGAACTTATACGAGAGGTAGAAATGGGACCATTTAAACACACAGTAGACGATGGTCTAGACATACGTAAAGCTGCTTTTGAGTGCATGTACACCCTACTTGAACAAGGTTTAGATCGTGTAGATGTTATGCAATTTTTAGATCATGTGCAAGCTGGTCTTTGCGACCACTACGATATTAAGATGTTGACGTACCTAATGACAGCTCGCTTAGCCGTTTTGTGTCCGGATAAGGTGTTGCTAAGTAAAATATATTTTCAATTATGGTTATGGTCAATATAATTGTTTTTTCCCATCCTAGGACTTGATCAATTTATTCAACAACTTCGTGATACATGTACACATAAGGTGAAAGCTAATTCTGTGAAACAGGAATACGAAAAGCAAGATGAATTGAAGCGTTCCGCACTTCGCGCCGTGTCTGCACTTTCCCAAATACCCAAAGCAAGTAAGTAGGCCTAGTCATATATACCTCAGCGGAAGAAATAATCAAATGTTTCCGTTTAGAAAAAAATCAACATTTAATTGATTTTCTTAAATCAATTAAGGAAACTCCAGAACTGGCTAAAATTTACGAGTATATACAGAAGGATTCTGTCACTGGGGGCTCAGAGATTATTTTAATGGATCAAAGTTAAAAGCCCTGTGAGCTCAGAAATAATTTTAATGGATCCAAGTCAAGCATA
The DNA here is from genome assembly GCA_035043285.1 of Drosophila subsilvestris. Classification (NCBI taxonomy): domain Eukaryota; kingdom Metazoa; phylum Arthropoda; class Insecta; order Diptera; family Drosophilidae; genus Drosophila; species Drosophila subsilvestris. The sequence continues at coordinate 27,712 of JAWNNB010000424.1, forward strand.
CATATTTAGTTTATTAAATCTGTCAAACATTTGCGTATGCACAAATAACTATCTCTTCTGATAGTTTTCTAAAAAGCAAAAATGCAGTTATGTCTGAATAAGATATATTTAAATAAATATATATAAATGTATATTCTTTTTTTTAATAGACGAAAGTATTGAAAAATAATTTCTATATGAAAGTTGCTCAATTTTAAAGATAAAGCTTGAATTTGGGTTTGCACAAATGAAAAGATCTTAAGCTGCCTGGTTTGACCTTTTCCTCTGGGGTTCATCAGAAACAGATTTACCAGCATTTTTACCACCATCAGATGTTGGCCCACTGTCTGAAACTGTTTCTGGTGGATGTTCAAGCACGTGATCAATAATACCCAGTGTTTTGGCCTCATCGGGGGTCATGAAATGATCTCGCTCCATTCGTTGGCACATTTCTTCATACGAATTCTTAGCATGCTTTACATATATGCTAGTAAGTTGCCGTTTAATTTTGATGATTTCCTCGGCATGTATTAGAATATCGGTGGCTTGACCCTAGAGTAAGTAAATCGTTAGAAATGGTACATATAAAAACATGTTATTATTAAACATACTTGTGCACCGCCAGAAGGTTGATGTATCATAATTCTGGCATTAGGTAAAGAATATCGCATTCCCGGCGCTCCTGCCGCCAATAATAGTGAACCCATTGAACATGCTTGACCAACGCACCACGTCGCTATAGGCGGCTTAACATACTGCATAGTGTCGTAAATGGCAAGACCAGCAGTAACAACGCCACCCGGTGAATTTATATATAAGTGAATTGGCTTGTTAACATTCTCAGATTGTAAAAATAGCAATTGAGCAACCACGGTAGAGCTAATGTCATCGGTTATGTTTCCCATGAGGCAAATGATCCGTTCTTTCAGCAGTCGCGAAAATATATCATAGGCCCGTTCTCCTCGCCAGTCTGCTCTACCACCATGGGAATAAGGTTGATACTCCGAACAGAAGTTGTTCTGGAAACACATTTTACCTATTAAAACAAAGAAATGTTACGCATTTTTTTTACATATAACGTATTTTTCAACTTACTGAATTAATTTGTAACAAGCGGCTGATAGCGTTTCTAAGCATTTTGCTGGTGTAGCGATGATAATCAACCTGAATGGCAAAACAGCTGTTTTGTGAGGATAAGCATAGACATTTCTAATAATTTTTGAAACGGATGAAATAGAACACTGGAAATATAGACTGGGATGGCATACTTTGCTAAGATGATACATATATGTACAACCAATGTACGTAAAGCCTAGTACTCAGTTCCGAAAAAACACCTCGCGAACAGAATGAGGGTTGATATTCGTATGAAACCGATAAGAAATTTTTTTGGTCGAAAACAGTTTTCTAGGCTCTGTACGGAAAGAAGTACTCAGTTCAAGAAAAACAGGGTCGGTATATACTAGAAAAGTATCCGATAGTATTTGCTGGAATTTCTGGTATCTTTCTACCCCCTGTAAAGTTATAAAAATTGCATATACATAAGTTGCTAGCAAACTCGAGGCAACCATTGCAATATGAGACCAAAAAACCAAATGAAATATTGAAATAATGAAGACAAATAGAATCTAATTAATGCAGCGTTATATGACGGACAATTATATGGATATTATAATATATTATTTTTATTAATTTTCATGGAATATAAATCAAATATGGTTTTCAAACATGTTGTCCTCACGGTGGTCGGCACGGGCGGTGTCGCCATCTGCTGCTGCTGATAGTCAGACAAACTACCTTGCCAATAAAATATTGGGGAGCCCAGGATATGCCTGGGGAAGAGCGACCCCAGCCGAAGAAGTGCATTCCATTAACTTTTAACAAAACCAAGCAAAACCAAACCACCTCTGGTCACACCACATGGCCGCTAGCGAATTATATGACATGAGTTCGCCACCAAACAGTTTTTGGATCTGAGTACTATGCTTAAACATAACAGAGGCAATTTTGTAACACACTAACGCGTCGGTATAAAATTAGTAAATTTCGCGCTTAACAGTACAAATGTAAACGAATCATATAAGTGGATTCCAGAGCGCGTCGAAATGAAAAGTCATACTTTTTGCTGAAAAGTAAAAACGCAAAGTGAATGTGAAAACCGGAGCCTGTCTGTATAATTTATTATTTTTATTAATTTTCATGAATATAAAACTAGTATGGTTTTCAAAACATGTAGTCTTCACGGTGGTCGGCATGGGAGGCGACGCCATCTGCTGCTGCTGATAGTCAGACAAACTACCTTGCCAATAAAATTTTGGGGAGCCCAGGATATGCCTGGGGAAGAGCGAGCCCAGCCGAAGAAGTGCATTTCATTAACTTTTAACAAAACCAAGCATCAGTCTGAGCAGATCTGGTCACACCATATGGCCGCTAGCGAATTATATGACATGTGTTTGCCAGCAAACAGTTTTTGGATCTGAGTTCTAGTCTTTAAGCCTAGTACTCTGACGCGCTAAATTTTCGGTCGACCGAAATCAGGGATGATATTCGTATGAAGCCGATAAGAAATCATCCCTGTTTTTCGGTCGGCCGAAAATTTCGCAGCAAGCGTTTCGCAAATCGGTACTTAGTTCCGGCTAAATGCTATTCGATACATACTAGAAAAGCAACCGATGGTATTTTCCCATCTCGATCGGAAATGTGAAATATTTTCATTTACGTCGTCCAAATGACACACATACACGCACACACACACTCTAGAAATGGAAAGCCAGTTACAAAAGGGAAATAATGAAGACAAATGTAATCTAATTAGGGCAGTCGAATGAATACAGATTGTGTGGATATTATTATTTATTAATTTTATAACCGGTACTCAATTTAATCAATCAAAAGGAAATAAAAACAATGTTGATTGCATATCTGTCCTGCAGGATCGGATTTATACAATTTTGCAGTGTGCATTATCGTCCTCCAGCTCCACAGCGCCCACAAATAAGACATTTCTGCTTGCTTTAATACAACATATGAAATTTTAACAGATTTCTGTTTGTAAACAAACCCAAAACAGTGTAACAGTAGAGCATGCAGTTTGACCACTTTGGTCACACTAGGCACCGAGCGGAATATACAGCACTTTCGGTCGACCGAAAATTTAGCGCGTCTCAGTACTAGGCTTTAGTATTAAGCCTAGTACTCAGATCCAAAAACTGTTTGGTAGCGAACTCATGTCATATAATTCGCTAGCGGCCATGTGGTGTGACCAGAGGTGTGCACTGCATTCTGTTATGGCCGGCTGTCGATAGGGCGATAGTGGGTAGGGTTGGCGAAAAGGAAGACAGCGTCATCTGGTGTGGATCCTGAGAGGCAGGAACAGGGATGCGTGTGGAAAAACGTGAGGGACAGGGAGATGGTTAAGGAGGTTAAGAAGGAGGAAGAGAGTTTCCGGTGGAGAAGGAGAGAGGTCGCACGTGACAAAAAAATATCTAGAATACAAAATTTAAGTCAATTAAAAATATAAAGTTAAAAAAGTTACGGAGGCGAGAAGCACACCACGGCGACGGTACCAGCAAGGGACGACGGCGGCGCGGGAAGGAAGATTCGGCGTCAGCAGCGGGACCACAAAGAGGCACCGACAATTGGAGCCACGGGTAGATGACGGCGCTGGAAGGAGGAGACGGCTGCAGCGAACCCGGCTGAGCGTGTTTACATTTTTATAGTTTGTATAAATAGGGGCTGCCAAGTCGGTGGAAATATGTTTAGTTATTTTTTTGTTAGTATTTTTTTTTCGTTAGCTATTCAAATATTAAGATTATTGTTTAATGTGTTTAGTTAGGGCTTAGAATTAGAAAGAAATTGAAATGAAATGAATTGAAGAAAAAAGAAAATGAGTGAGTAGAAAATTGTGATTGGGTGGGACGAGAGAGGGAGGAAGAGCGAAACCCAGAACATGGGAAGGGAGGGCCCCGCTAAGGGCAATAACATCGACTACCCCGCTAAAGTGAGTGCCAACAGAGAAAAGCCCATCAGGTTTTGTTTATTGTTTATTTGTATTTTTTTGTTCAATCCGTCCCCTGGGTATCGGGTCGGAAACACCCCTGACTTACCCGAGAGCTAGCTGGGAGCGATATACCAGGGCGGCAAAAAGGCGGACCATAACAAATGGCGCCCAATTAAAATGAAGGGATCGGGTTTAAACGGGGTATAGGTAAAATACTGGGTTTAAAACTGATCCTACAGATAGGAACCTCGACTGGTCCGTGAACCAGGATTGAAGCCTGGTCATCGTAGCCGTTGAGGGAAGAGATGAGAGGAGGTCTCCCGAGTAGTGGACCGGGCATTACCAAATGGTAGTTAGCCTCGCTGCCCGACTCGTGGGGTACCAGTAGACGTGGTCGGGGATTTATCTCGAGTGGTGGTCCGTGCGGTGCCTGGTAGGCGCCAGCAACGTTGCCCGGCTTGAGGAGTCCACGGATCAAGTTAGAAGGAAGGAAGAGACATCGTGGGTCTGTCGGGTTGTGGTCCGTGCGATGCCTAGGCATCAGCATCGTTGTCCAACTCGGAGGAAGCGCGGTGGTCTGAAAATAGCAAGAGGAGTTGGCACTCCGAAGAAACAAATAGATAGCGGAAAATAATAGCGAGGGAAACGGAATGGTTCGCTCTCCTCCTGCAACAGTGAGTTGCAGTGTTCTCTCGTCTCGCCCAGTTAGTCTAGTCTGGAAAAAAATATTGGTGTGGTTGACTTAATTGTGGTAGTGATTAGTGTTGTTTCTAACCCAAAGAGGGCTCACATTTTTTTTGAGGACCGAAAATCCTCGCTATCATTGTTAGGAGACAAGTTTAGAAGTAGGTTTTGAGTAGGTTATCAGGATAGGAGTTTTGTTTTTGGGAGAGAAGAGATTTATTTATTTATTGTGGTAGTTGTCGAGATGTTTATTTATCTATAGTTTATTTATTTGAGTTTATTTATTTAGATTTATTTATTTATTTATCTGAATCTATTTATTTAGATTTAATTATTTATTTGTCTGAATCTATTTATTTAGATTTATTTATTTATTTACTTGGACTGTGTTATATATGTACGTCTTTAGTTACTGCATTATTTATTTATGGTCTTGTCGTCCTGGATTGAATTCCTGTTTAATGAGTTAGGTATTTGTTTTGTCTAGGGAATAGGTTATACTAACTATTTATCATTTATCATTTATGTAGATTAAGTTTACATATTTTATGCAAAGGGGATAAGTAGAGATTAGACGAAGGAGAGAAAAATAGGGTCCAAATTAATGAGTGAGGAGGCTTTCAAAGGGGCAGGGAAAACAAAGCGTAGCCCAGTGACACAGCGCAGATTTCAGCCATACAATATGCCGACGACTCGGTCCCAGGACGGAAAAGCCGTCAGTAGGCCGGAAGATGCGGGGAACACAGGAGACCCCGAGGCCGGTGCAGTAGGTGGCCAGAATCGGAACGACCAGGAGCTACCCGCAGAATTAAGGACGGCCGTGAATGTGGCGTTAGCCCAGGCTCATGAGACGTATCGAGCCTCGTTCGGGCAGCAGATGGAGTCACTGAGGGCATCGATGCAATCCGATATGCTGGATTTTATGCGGGAGATAAACACCATGGTGGGATCGCTAAAGCTTGAGCGTACACCGAGTGACACAGGCGGGAGGAATCGTGGATCGAGCGCAGTCAGTCCGCAAGGAGTAGGACCGAAGGTGCCTCATAACCAGCAGGTACCGCCAACTCACTTATTTGTGGACAATCGAACGTTGGAATCCGAGCAGAGGTCCCACGCCGAACAAAGACCGGTAGAAGACTGGCTGACAAGCGCAAGGGGCGCTGGAGCCAACCAGAACCGGAATCGTCCGAACAGCTGGGAAGCCAAACAGGAGCAGGTTCAGATTCGGAGATGGGGGCTCAGTTTTGATGGCGATCCGAAGGGGATGCCTGTGGCAGAATTTATCTTCCGAGTGGAACATCTCCAGTCCGCATACCAGGTAGCATGGGCGGATGTTCTTAAAGCCTTCCATACCTTGGTAACCGGCCATGCTAGGGACTGGTATTGGATGCACGTTAGAACGGCAGGAGTTCCGGATTGGCCGAACCTGCGGTACGGCTTACAGCAGAGGTTCCAGTTACGACGGACAGAGTTCGAGCGGGAGCAGGAACTCAGAGAACGCAGACGACACGGGGAGCCGACGGACCAGTATATTCAGGAGATGCTGGTGTTGAGGTCCAGATTGCTGAATCCCTTCTCTGACTACGATCTGATAAAGATTATAAAAGTCAATGTTAGAGATCCGGTGTCCAGAGTGATTTACCCGATGCAGATTACTAATCTGCAGAAGCTGCGAGAAGAGTGTGCGGATGCCGAAAAGCTGCTGTCGACACGGTGGACAAGGAGCAGTTCGGACCAGGGGAATAGCAGGCGTAGGGAAGACCCCAAAGTTTACGAATTGGAGACGAAGGATCACGAGCTGGAGGAACAGACAGAGGTACTCGAAGCTGTATACAGGGTGAAGGAGTCCGGGGGCGACCGCCCACAGTTGAAGTGCTGGAATTGCGCTCAACCAGGACACACGTATTTTGAGTGCGAATCGGCGGTGAGGAACTTGTTCTGTTACAAGTGTGGGTTGTCTGGGGTAATCCTTCCCAAGTGTCCGAAATTCCGGCCGGGAAACGCAAAGAGGAGCACGACACAGGCGGAGGAGTCGCGTTCCTCTTCACCGAGAAGGGAAAAGAACCAGTGAGTCTGTCCTCCAGCATTAAATCAGCAGCACCTTTAGAAGCCAGACATAGAAATAAGGATATTTATACAACTATTTATAAAATTAATCAGGCAGTGTTACCCGAGAAACGATGGTCAGAGCGCAAGCCGCTCGAGGAGCGTCAGTACCAGTATGAACGGACCAGGGAAAGGATAATGGGAGACAAAGTGGCAAAGGCCGCTCGAGCAAGCCCAGCCAGAGCACAACGTGCTCGGGTCAGGTTCCAGGCACGCCAGAGGAGGAAACGCGGCGTATGTGCAGCAATCCGCTCTGCAATGAGCCAGGATGACAGACCATTTGCGCGAGTGAGCCTGGGCGCGACGAAACTGGTGGGTTTGCTGGATACAGGGGCATCAGTCAGCCTGCTGGGAAAAGGAGGAATGGATCTGATTAAAGAATTGGAATTGAAGCTGCAAGACTCGAGTAAATTCTCAGTACAAACTGCAGGCGGCACGCCACATCAAATACTTGGTCAGGTAACGGCAGTGATGAGCTATGGAGGCCAGAATCAGCCAATGGAATTATTTGTGTGTCCTTCGCTAAAACAACAGCTGTACTTGGGGGTCGATTTCTGGCGGAAGTTTGGACTTGCGCCGCATATCGTGGGCCTGGAACGAGAAGAGGAGGTGGACGATATCGAGGTCGAGCTACTGACTAGGAGTAGGCCAACGGAACCTCACGTGTTGACACCATCTCAACAGACACGACTAGACCACGTGAAGGAGATGTTTCGGTCGTTTGATGCACACGGTCTAGGGAGAACGCCGTTCGAGAAGCACGAGATACGGCTAGTCGATGGGGCGGTACCCGTGAAAGAGCGCTTTTATCCGGTATCTCCGGCAGTGCAGGAGCTTTTGTTTGCCGAAGTCGATGAGATGCTGCGTCTGGGAGTCATTGAGCTCAGCGAAAGTCCGTGGAGCAGGTGAGGAAGCCAGGAAAGAATCGCTTATGTTTAGATGCGAGGAAGCTGAACAAACTGACTGTCAAGGATGCTTACCCGATACAGAGCATCGAGTCCATCCTGAGCCGCGTAGAGGACACCGTTTTTATCAGCAGCATTGATCTGAAACACGCTTTTTGGCAGATCGAGCTGGATCCAGATTCCCGAACTTACACCGCCTTTACAGTGCCAGGTAGACCGCTCGATCAATTTAAGTCGATGACCTTCGGATTGTGTAACGCAGCCCAGAGGCTGTGTCGATTGATGGACCGCGTGATTCCTCAACGATTGCGAACCCATGTCTTCGTTTACTTAGATGATCATCTAGTCATATCCCGTACCTTCGAGGAGCATGTTAAATTATTAGAGGAAGTGGCAAAATGTCTCAAGGCGGCGAACCTGACAATAGGAAAAAAAAAGTCGAGGTTCGGGTATAAATACCTAAAGTACCTAGGGTACATCGTAGGCGACGGCGCACTGAGAACGGACCCGGAAAAGGTGCAGGCGATCACACAAATACCGATGCCAACGAACGTGCGGCAGATTCGGAGATTTTTGGGGACAGCTGGCTGGTATCGGCGCTTTATCCAAAATTTCTCGGCGTTGTCAGCTCCTCTAACGGACTGCCTGAAAGGGAAAGGGGCATTTAAGCTGACGGTAGAAGCGAGCGAATCGTTCGAGAAGCTAAAGCAAGCACTTACCAGCGCTCCCTTGCTACGCCACCCGGACTTTAAGAAGCACTTTTATATCCAGTGTGATGCGAGCCACGTGGGAATCGGAGCAGTTCTCTTCCAGAGGGATGAGGAAGGAGAGGAACATCCGATCGCGTTCTTCTCGGCGAAGTTGAGGGGCGCGCAGCTGAACTACAGCGTTCCTGAGAAAGAGTGTTTAGCGGCGGTGAGAACAATAGAGAAGTTCCGGGCTTACGTAGAGTTGATGCCATTCACGGTGATAACAGATCATGTAAGCTTGCAGTGGCTGATGAAGTTCAAGGCGCTGGATGGGAGGCTAGCTAGATGGTCATTGGCTCTCCAGGCCTATGACTTCGAGATAGAGCACCGCAAGGGGAAGGACAACGTTGTCGCTGATATGCTGTCTCGTCCGTTTGACGTAGAGGCGATTGACTTCCTGGTTTTCCAGACCTGAAAGTGGAGGAGGGACTGATATTTAGACGCACACAGTTTGCCCGGCCAGAGTTGGAGGAGTTCCAGTGGAAGCTGTGGATCCCAGAAGCCCTGACAAACACGTTGATCCAGAGGGCGCACGATAGTGACGTGGCGATGCATGGAGGTGTCGCGAGGACACTGGGACGACTGCGGCAATATTATTATTGGCCCCGTATGGCCGAACAGGTGAAGGCGTACGTGGTTGATTGTGACACCTGCAAGGAGACGAAACATTCGACGCAGGTTAGTCGTCCGCTCATGGGGGCGGAAACAGTAACAGAGAGGCCGATCCAGAAGCTGTACCTGGATTTTCTGGGTCCATATCCTAGGACACGAGGGGGGAATGTGGTCATCCTCATAGTCCTCGACCACATGTCCAAGTATGTCTGGTTAAAGGCCTTATCCAAAGCCACTTCATCGGCCGTGATTCGATTCCTGCAGGAGGTCTTCGCACAGTTTGGCGTTCCAGAAACGGTTCACACGGACAATGAAAAGCAGTTCGTGTCGGCAGAGTTTGCTCAATTCTTGGGAAAAAGGAGCATAACTCATATGAGGTCAGGGAATTATGCACCGCAGGCGAACGCGGCGGAACGCGTGAACCAAACCGTATTAGCAGCAATCCGCACGTATGTCAGCGAAGACCACACGCGCTGGGACGAGAAGTTGTTGGAGATACAGTGTGCGGTCAGGAGCGCCATACATACGAGTATCGGGACGTCACCGTACTTCGTACTCTTCGGACAACATATGTTCACAAGCGGGCGTGATTATAAATTGGCGCGGAGACTTGGAGCGCTGAACGATGCGCAAGTATCACTGGTGGCGAGGCACGATCAGCAGGAGATCCTCCGCGAGGAGGTCCGCAAGAACTCGCATGTGGCCTACGAGAGATCAAAAAAGCATTATGATCGAAGGGCACGAGAAGTTCGGTACGTACCTGGACAGGAAGTTTATAAGCGGAACTTCATGTTGAGCAGCTTCAAAAAGAAGGTGAATGCGAAGTTCGGCGCAAAGTACACGAAGTGCAGAGTGGTCCGGAGCATCGGAAGCAGCCTGTATGAACTGGAGACGCTACAAGGAGCACGACTAGGAGTGTTCCATGCAAAAGATCTGAAGCAGTAGCCCGGTCAAATCAGTCGGTAGAGCGTGAGACGAGAAGCTCAGGGTGAGGGCGATGGCCTACGTTTGGGCTGAGGAAATCCTGAAGCCGCCTTGGTGTTGCACTACCTTTTCGACGTAAAGACCTGGAAAAGGTAGTGTGGTGTTATGGCCGGCTGTCGATAGGGCGATAGTGGGTAGGGTTGGCGAAAAGGAAGACAGCGTCATCTGGTGTGGATCCTGAGAGGCAGGAACAGGGATGCGTGTGGAAAAACGTGAGGGACAGGGAGATGGTTAAGGAGGTTAAGAAGGAGGAAGAGAGTTTCCGGTGGAGAAGGAGAGAGGTCGCACGTGACAAAAAAATATCTAGAATACAAAATTTAAGTCAATTAAAAATATAAAGTTAAAAAGTTACGGAGGCGAGAAGCACACCACGGCGACGGTACCAGCAAGGGACGACGGCGGCGCGGGAAGGAAGATTCGGCTTCAGCAGCGGGACCACAAACAGGCACCGACAATTGGAGCCACGGGTAAATGACGGCGCTGGAAGGAGGAGACGGCTGCAGCGAACACGGCTAAGCGTGTTTACATTTTTATAGTTTGTATAAATAGGGGCTGCCAAGTCGGTGGAAATATGTTTAGTGTATTTTTTTGTTAGTATTTTTTTTTCGTTAGCTATTCAAATATTAAGATTATTGTTTAATGTGTTTAGTTAGGGCTTAGAATTAGAAAGAAATTGAAATGAAATGAATTGAAGAAAAAAGAAAATGAGTGAGTAGAAAATTGTGATTGGGTGGGACGAAAGAGGGAGGAAGAGCGAAACCCAGAACATGGGAGCGCCTAGCACAAATTAAATGCAGCGCTCAAGGAAGGGAGGGCCCCGCTAAGGGCAATAACATCGACTGCCCCCGCTAAAGTGAGTGCCAACAGAGAAAAGCCCATCAGGTTTTGTTTATTGTTTATTTGTATTTTTTTTGTTCAATCCGTCCCCTGGATATCGGGTCGGAAACACCCCTGACTTACCCGAGAGCTAGCTGGGAGCGATATACCAGGGTGGCAAAAAGGCGGATCATAACAATTCCGTACGGTTACACTGCTCAGACAGATGCTTGGTTTTGTTAAAAGTTAATGAAATCCACTTCTTCGGCTGGGGTTGCTCTTCCCCAGGCATATCCTGGGCTCCCCAATATTTTATTGGCAAGGTAGTTTGTCTGACTATCAGCAGCAGCAGATAGCGACACCGCCCGTGCCGACCACCGTGAGGACAACATGTTTGAAAACCATATTTGATTTATATTCATGAAAATTAATAAAAATAATATATTATAATATCCATATAATTGTCCGTCATATAACGCTGCATTAATTAGATTCTATTTGTCTTCATTATTTCAATATTTCATTTGGTTTTTTTTGTCTCATATTGCAATGGTTGCCTCGAGTTTGCTAGCAACTTATGTATATGCAATTTATATAACTTTACAGGGGGTAGAAAGATACCAGCAATTCCAGCAAATACTATCGGATACTTTTCTAGTATATACCGACCCTGTTTTTTCTTGAACTGAGTACTTCCTTCCGTACAGAGCCTAGAAAACTGTTTCGACCAAAAAAATTTTTTATCGGTTTCATACGAATATCAACCCTGATTCTGTTCGCGAGGTGTTTTTTCGGAACTGAGTACTAGGCTTTAGTATTAAGCTTTAGTATTAAGCCTAGTACTCAGACGCGCTAAATATTCGTATAAAACCGATAAGAAATCATCCCTGTTTTTCGCTCGACCGGAAATTTCACAGCAGGCGTTTCGCAGACCGGTACTCAGTTTCTAAAATAGACCATTCGATACATAATAGAAAAGTAACCGATGGTATATTCCCATCTCGAGCGGAACATAGAAATATTCTATCTTCCGTCGTCCAACTGACGCACATACACACACACTATACAAATGGACAGAAACAAGTGCAAGCCAGCTACACAAATGAAATAATGACGACGAATTAAATTAAATTATGGCAGTCATATGAAAAGAGATTATTTCGACATTATTATATATGGGCATTTCTCTGAAGTCGAACGGGACAGTCGTACGCATTGCAAGTGGTAGAAAGGTTAAGCAAAGACAGATTTTCAAAATATGTCAACCTTTATGATAAAGAGGTGTATGATAAAGAGGTGTAAGCCCTATAAGTGGTGCTAAGGTTGATTTTTGGCCACTATTCGTTTTCGATATTTTGTCAAAAAGCCGAGCCATTCGCACGGGACAAATATGGAAGTGGTTTTCGCGGCGATCAATTTAAAATCACATATAAGCGAAAGTTGAGGCACTATGTTCATACAAATTTCAATACATATTGTGCATTGATGTCTCTTTAAAATGGTAATAATTATAAGCAAATATGATTCGTAGTTTTTTTAAAATTGAATTAAGAAAATATTCGCACGGGACATGTCGCACGGTACAAAAATTCCTAGGTTCATAACAGTTAAAAAGATACCGTTAGCAGTGGTTGAAGCATTTGTCTCGTATTTTTTTTAAGAAGTTAAAATGTTAGAAAGATTTTGTTGAACAGCTTTTCTCAAGAATGTACTTTTTTATATGAGATAATTGTAATAGAAAACATGGCTAAGCCCAAACAAAATTTTTGCTTATTTGAATAGGTTTTTACATTAAAATTAATGAAATTATATGTCCATTGGGTGAATTAGTTGTCGTTCATTAAACTTAGACTATTATATCGCATCAGAATCATATGGAAAAGTGTTTTTATAGACATTCAATTTTTTGTTCTCGGTGGACCTCGTCAGAGAAATGCCCATATTTATTTAGTACCCGGTACTAATTTTAATCATTCAAAATGAGATACAAATCATGTTGATTACATATCTGTCCTGCAGGATCGCATTTATCCAATATTGCAGTGTGGTCATCCAACTCCACAGCGCCCACAAATAAGACAATTCTGCTTGTTTTAATACAACCATCAAAATTTTAACAGATGTCTGTTTGTAAACAAACATACAACAGTGTAACCGTGGAGCACGCAGCTTGACCACTTTGGTGGTCGATTTAAAATTCAAATTTGAAAATTTTTCGCGGTATTGTGAACACCGGACGAAATATACAGCACTTTCGGTCGACGGAAAATTTATCGCGTCTGAGTAGCCTTTTCACACTGGCGACCATACATCATCCATTTCAGGGATGGTCCTTAAGGTTTTGCCGTTCCGAAAATTTCACAGTTTCTCCACCATCCATCTAGGATGTTCCTATACACTCTGCACACTAAACCCATCCCGGAGGAACGGTGAGAATTTTTGAAAAATGTGAAACTCCAATTCACAGTGTCACCATCCGCCATCTCCCATCCATGAGAAACAGCTGATGCTTATAAGTGCGAGCGGAAATTTGTTTAAGTCTGTAATTAAAATGAATATTGATAATATTGCAATTGTTGTAAATGTGATTCAACAGCAAAACATATTCTTGACCAAACTAATCATGTTGCTGGACATGGATGATGATGATGAGGACAACTTTGACGAGGAGGAGATATCAGAATGGATATTTGTTTTAAAAAAACTGAAGCGTGGTCATTTGTGACTGCTTCTACAAAATCCAATCAATGTTTTAAATACAAACATATATTTTCCATGTCTATGTAGAAGCGGTTCGGGACAATTTGGGTGAAAGATGTAGCCGAAAACAACGATGCGCTTTTTAATGAAAATTTTATATCGTCAAAGCATTGTATACTTTGGGATGTTTTTCTGAATACAGAATAATCGGAAGGCTGTCAGCCAACAGCGTGTGCAATTTCCTGCATGAGTTTTGCAAAACACTCCTCATAAACAAATTCCCAGTGGATACACTACAAACTATCTCAGCTCCGAATTTTTGTGCCTGAGACAGTTGTTTACACTTTCGTAGTGAATACCGATTTTTCGAAAATTATCGAAAAAAAACTGCACAGAAACTTGCGAATTAGGAACATCCCAGGTGGAATAACTGGGAAATTTTCGGAACGGCAAAACCTTAACAACAACCCCTAAAATGGATGGTGGATGGTCGCCCGTGGGAATATGCTATTACACGAAACAAATTTTTAAATAAAAATATGTATATTATTACATCAGCAAATAAGTTTATAATTGTTTTCAGCGCATACAAATTTACATATATGCGCTATGTGTAATTAATTTTCAAAACTCAAGCTCATAGTTAATCAGTTTTAAATCGTAAGAATCTTGCCATTTGCGAAAACCGGAGAATCGCTGATAGTGAAAATCGCCAATCTGTCTATTAAAATAATATTGCACCGAAAGCTTTATCTTTCGCATATAAACATCTACAATTTTATTAACTTAAAAATTGTTGGCTATACATATGTTGTGAGCTGCCGGGCTTTTCCGACCGCTTGAATAAATTCCACAAATGAGTTAGAACGCAAAATCGTTAAACTTAAAACTTGGCTTTATTCTTCTACAAATTATGCAGCGACAAATTCGATACGTGTGTTCGTGGCAGGGGTTACTGAACATATATATATATTTTGGCAAGGGTCGTTGGATATATATTAATCCGCTCCGCTCTCATGAGATCTCTGCCCGCTCAACGCTATGCACTCGGGCCTTGCTCGGACCGCAAAGCATAATCTATGATTAGTGAGCGAGCGTGCATTATATTTAAGAGCGAGCGTGCATTATATTCAAGAGCGACAGATAGCGTACAGAGCTTGTTGCCAGCGGCTGCTCCGAACAATATATATTATAGCCTTTTCACACTGGTGACCATCCACCATCCCCCATCCATTTCTGCGATGGGCCGTAATAGCCTTTTCACACTGGCGACCATCCCCCATCCATATCTGGTATGGGCCGTAAGGTTTTGCCGTTCCGAAACTTTCCCAGTTATTCCACCATCAATCTGGGATGTTCCTAATTCGCACGTTTCCATGCGGTATTTTTTCGATAATTGTCAAATGCAACCATAAATAATAGACATTCACAACGAAAAATCGGAATTCACTACGAAAATGTAAACAATGACAGACAGCAAAATGAAAATATAACAACAACAAAACATCTGATGTCAAAATATTCTCAGGCGCAAAACTCAGAAGTCAGATAGTTTGTGGACTATCCTCTGGGAATTTGTTTATGAGGAGTGTTTTGCAAAAATTCATGCAGGAAATTTCACACACTGTTGGCTAACAGCCCTCCGACTATTCTGTACTCAGAAAAACAGCCCAAAGTATACAATGCTATGGCGATACAAAATTATCATTAAACAGCATCTTTGTTTTCGGTTACATCTTTCTCCCAAAATGTCCCGAACCGCTTCTAAAAAGTCCTATCATATATATTTGTATTCAAAACATTGATTGGATTGTGTAGAAGCAGTCACAAATGACCACGCTTCAGTTTTTTCAAAACAAATATCCATTCTAATATCTCCTCCTCGTCCATTAGTTTGGTCAAGAATATGTTTTGCTGTTGACTCACATTTACAACCATTGCAATATTATTAATATTCATTTTAATTAAAGACGTAAAAAAATTTCCGCACGCAATTATGAGCATCAGCTGTTTCTCATGGAGGGGGATGGTCGCAGTGTGAATTGGAGTTTCACATATTTTAAAAATTCCCACCGTTCCTCCGGGATGGGCTCAGTGTGCAGTGGGAATTACAAATTTATTTCTTTGGAAATCATAGATTGCACCTTAAGTTTGATAGTTTTATTGTATGTATGTACATATGTTGATCGATACTTAAAAACATTTGTTCCAATAGTATATCGCAAGATTTATCTTTTTAACTTAAAAAACATTCCTATGATTAATAAAAATGAGTGAAAAAGTTATTTGGACTATAAAAAATGGAGAATTTGATGCTGTGCAAGATGCCTTCAAAAACGATGTGTGTTCGTAGGCAAGCTTTAAAACTTAATTCGATTTCATCCGTTTTTTTTTACAGGCTCTAAAAATAAATGAGGAGATTAAGGGAAGGTACCCAATTCATTATGCGGCTGATTTTGGCCAGTTAAAGGTTCTCGAGTTTTTGATTCTTAAAGGAGCCGATGTTAATGTAAGTTTAATTTTATTATATATTCTAGAAAATAGTATATACACACATTATATTCAGTAGCCGGCAATAGTCTACCTACGACTTTCACCCCTTCCCAACTTACCGGCGACCATAAACATGTTCGAAAATAGTAATAATTAAGCTTTGTTATTTGTTTCATATATTAAGGCCTCTCTGCAGCACCGCGGAAAATTCCTATCAGGAATTTGCTAGGTATTCCGTGAGGGTTCGGAACATAGCTAAAACAGGGTTGATGAATCAGCTGTGTTTTCGTAAACAGTGCCGATTGTGAAATTCAAATAAAATTAAAAAATTAAAAAAGTTTTCCAACACGGGTGCGGCGCGTATCATCAAATTTATAGCTGAAAGAAACAAATTAGTTTTCTTCAAGGAATTTGACTTATATCTTCAAATAAAAAGCATTTTTTCGAAGCTTCTGTGGTTGCCACACACCGATAAAGACGGCTTGAAGAAATTCAGCATATGTATATCCATAATTATTCACACAAATCCGGCTTTTGACAAATGGCGGTCGGGTAAATTTTGTAAAACGAAACCATGGCTGGAATAGGAAGGACCAAGATGGCCACGGGGAAGGCGACAGGCGCAAAGATTTTGATGGAGACGTGGAAGAAAAAGGAAGGGGAAGCCAGACCTTTCATAACGGCAGGCTTAAAAAGAACGGAAAAACCGACAACAACAGCGACACTTAATTTGGCGAAAAGCAAGAAAACGAACATGCCGAACATGACCACGAACATGTCTACGAAAAGAGAGAAAGAGATGACTGCTACAGCAGCTAATGTGATACAGACAAGCAAGAAAGAGACGACGAATGTGGACTGTGTGGTATCCGAGAACACGACAAACGGTAAACCAAAGCAGAATGCTAACAAATATTATGAGGGTCACAAAGGCCCATACATTGATAAAACGAGTGACGATAATACCAGGAAGGCTATTAACCAGTTAGAGCTATCCGATCTGTTGCTGAAATCGGGAATTGGCGACATCGAGGAGGTTGCTAGAACAGGCTATTGCAGGTGCAAGATTGTGTGCGGGTCGGCTGACAGTGCAAACGGGGTAATGATGAACAGTGCATTCGCTGCTCAAGGGTACTCTACCCGTATATTACGGCACTTTTTACAAAAAGCAGGGTTAATTTTTGGGATCCCTGGGCACTACCACTAACCATACAGTATATAGATGTGCCAGTTCATACAATGAATGTGTTATAGAAAAATTTGCAGGTCCAGGTCCCCCGCTCTCATTGCCTGTGCTCTCGGGGACCTGAGAGAGTAAGACTATGCTCTCAGGGGACCTGAGAGAGTAAGAGAGAGCACGGCCATGGTGCAATGCCAGTCTTTTGTCAAACGGCATCGAAAGAGGTTGTGTAGCGCACGATTTTTTGTATGTCTTGTTCTTCCTGAAAAATAAAAATTCTCTCTATTACCATAAATATTTTTTAAAACTTTTTTGTATTTTCTTAAACATTTTTCAGAATTATGAATTAAATTATTATTTATATTTATTTATTAGAGAAAAAATGTTCTCGCCTGCCAGCGGGGAGAAGTAAAACACTCTTCTGTCTTCTTCTTCCTCACAAATAAAATTCTTTCTATTACTATAAATATTTTTTTTAAATTTTTTTTATTTTCTTAAACATTTTTCTGAATTACGAATTAAATGTCAGTATTTGTTTTTCATTATTTCGATTTATTATTATTCATTTTTATTTATTTATTAGCGAAAAATGTTCTCGCCTGTCAGCGGAGAAGTAAAACACTTGCTATCTCTTTCTAGCGCTTGTTTGTCTCTGAGTGGCGAGATATTAGGGTTGAAAATATTTATGGTCCATTTTGCAGCTATTTTCCTCTCCAGGTCCAAAGGTCTTTGGCTCGGGGACCGGGACCTGGGCAATTCGGCATGCATGTGTGTGTGTACACAGACACGACAAAATTTTGCCAATGTTTACCCTGCAGTTCCAAAAGTCACTTTTCACTGGTGATTCATTCGGTGAATCACTCATGCCATGTCCGTTGCCTGCAGTGACTCACTGGTGAAACTCCAGATGAAATTTGTATGGACGTGTCCGCATTTTTCCCTCATGAAAATTCAAATGAAATTGTCACTGAGTTTTCCAGTGACTTCACCGGTGGCTTATACGTATAAGCGATGAGTGATTTCACTCGGGACAGCCACCAGTGAATTCACTCGGGACAGCCACCAGTGATTTCACTCGTGACATGCCACCAGTGATTTCACTTGTGACATGCCACCAGTGATTTCACTCGGGACAGCCACCAGTGAATTCACTCGTGACATGCCACCAGTGATTTCACTCGGGACAGCCACCAGTGATTTCACTCGGGACACTTCCAAATATGTCCCATATGAAATCACTGGTGACTCGAAACGAAATTTCACGGATAATTTCATATGTGAAACCCACCCAAAAATTTCTTTAAACACTTCATTCAAATAAAAGTAAATATATTTATTTAACTTAGTTTTCTAGATTGTTTGTTGCTTTAATTATTTTAAATTATCTGTAGGGCCCTCCTTAACCGACTCGATCGGGTTAATAATCACCAATGCTCCTGAAATGATATAAAAAAACAAATTTTTAGCCACGGAATGTAATATTTATTGAACTAACTTCTGAGTTATGTTGTGATTTGTATAAAGCAATACACATATGAAATTGGATTTTACCTTTGAGAACCGAATATAGTCCGGCTCGACATTTTAAACATTTTTTCCGCAAGTCCCGTCCAGGTTGTACTCCTGGACTACTTTTTCGTTCAGCACACTTTTGGGGCAATGAGTCCTCCAGCAACTTCAGAAATGTTTTGATCTGTAAATGATTAAGTCAAATTGCACATATATATTTTTTTAATTAAAAATGCTGTATTTTCAGTTACATGGGTTTTCTTGAGCAAAAACAAACACGCGCAGCGACGCACTCGATTAACGAGACCACGCGGCTAGAATTTTCTAGAATCTACATTCCAGACATATTTTTTCTTGCGAAACCCATGTAACAATTTAATTTAACTAACAACGCGCACTGTAATCATTTTAATCCACTTACCTGACTTTAAAAACACTGAAAAACCACGTTTGAAAGGAATAAACATGTAAATAGACGCGCAACTACAAAAAATCAAAGGCGTCCGCAACAAAATATTTCACCAACTAATCGGTTTTTCTCTTTTCATACCTTTGAGGAGACGAAATGAGCGAGAGTAGAAGAGTTAGGGTCGAATGTAGGTAGAGAAAACTAAAAATATGAGAGAGAGGGAAATATATGGATATCTGCTTCTCTTTCTTCCGCGTCCGTTTCGATCTGCAGCAGTGGAAGCCGGACAGAATTTCATGCTGACGTCGACGTCGCTGCCTTTGTCGACGTCGAGCCTGAACAAATTTTCCTATGACAATTTCATGCGGTGACAGCCAGAACTGCAGGGTACGTTTCGAAAACTCGGTTGGTGTAGGCTGATGTAGCGATCTGAGCTGACCTTCCGCAACATAAATGAGGAATGGGCAGAGTGGGCGTGGGAAATAAATAAAATATAAATATAAAAGCTGATATTTGTTTTATTTACTTGAAATTGCACATTTATTTACATATCCCTATTTTATATTTGTTTTGGTTTTTACGATCCATATATGTACATTTAAAGATGTTTTTATGAATATATATATGTATTCAGGAAATTGGTGAGTTTAGTGATATTATATACATATGTATATGTAAAAGGGTTACATGACATGTGTATCGATTGTCTTATATATTTACATATTCTATATTATATATACCTTAATTATGTACATACATATGTATGCCAATGTGTATATACATATGTATGACGTTGTCATCGATGTGTCGTCGCTAATAAATAAATAAAAATGAATAATAATAAATCAAAATAATGAAAAACAAATACTGACATTTAATTCGTAATTCCGAAAAATGTTTAAGAAAATAAAAAAAAATTTTTTTTTAATATTTATAGTAATAGAAAGAATTTTATTTGTGAGGAAGAAGACAGAAAAGTGTTTTACTTTTCCGCGCTGGCAGGCGAGAACATTTTTTCTCTAATAAATAAATATAAATAATAATAAATCGAAATAATGAAAAACAAATACTGACATTTAATTCGTAATTCTGAACTCTCTGAGTTTATAATTTCGGACGTCCCAATAGAGGAGATTGTACGTATAACTAGAAAAGATAGCACATCAGGGGAACAAGTACCCACCGGTAGGGTAAAACCAAAGACAATAAAAGTAAAAGGGCGTAGCACGCCTTAAAATCAATGAACAACAAGAAAAAATTATTATTTCAGGTAGCTTATTCACAAAATTTGACCAGAAAAAGTGGTCAAATTTCCCATAGTGCATATTTTACAGCGCTGAATAAATATACCCTTCACTTTATAAATGCTAAGTTAATTTTGCAAGACGCTTACCACCCGAATATTAAAAAACTCCTATTTTGTATAACCTTTATATGATAATTTATTTTAATATAGTATAATCGATAATAATGAACGGATATGCATACATAAAAATGTGTATCCGATGGCATTCGTTCCAGTGCTGTTTTGAAAATATTAACCACAGCATTATTAGCGTGAAAAAATGCTTGCAACTGTTCAATAATTCGTCTCTTTAACTGTTGTGTTCCCTGTATATTGCACCGCACATTCAGCTGATCCACCATCGACGAAATGAAATATATTTGCAGAAATTGATGCGGTTCATCTGGTGTTGGCACCATTGAACCATGCAAATGATATATTTGTCCTTGTATCTGTAATTGCAAACAATCATTTGTTGAAGAATACGGTGTAACTTCTGATCGTGTGATGGTGTAGTGCAGGGGTCGGCAACCATACTCACACATTTTTTTGTGCGTTTGTGTGCGACGACGTCAGACATTTCTCTGCGAAGCGAATGCTTCGCTTGCGCGGCGGGCAGAATTACGAAGTTTTGTGCATAGCCCGTAGCTGGCTTCGCTGCCGCTACGTCAGCCGGGCAGAATTACGAAGTCTTTACTCTGTACGTGTGCCGACTGCGCTGCCTAAAATCTTAACCTATGCACAGTGCATATGAAGCTGCCGACCTCTGGTGTAGTGTGTGGTGTATATGTAGTTGTTACGTTTTGCAATTCATTGTGTTGGTGTGAGTGATTGGTTATGTGTGTTGTATCTTTTACCTTGCAAGTCGGCATGAAGCCACCTTCTCGAATGATATTAGCTCCAAAGGAAGTCATGCGAAAGCAGTTATTGTATTCAAGGATGTGTTGAAGAAAATGGCTGGAATCGGGATCACTTCCATCGAACAATGGTTTCAGTGGCTGTGGTGGTGTAAGTAATGGATCCAGTTTGACTTTTCCACTTGCGCAGCACAATCCAGCCGTTTCTCTTTTGAACTTTAACGCATTGCAATATCGGCATATAGTCGTCATTGGTCCAATATCTAAATTTTCATCATCACTGTAGTTCGCAGTGGGATCATATTGGAATGCAAAGCGATTGTATGATGCCAATGATCTTGTCCTCACGCGCTGTCCCAATCGGGAATTTTCTCTTATTATATTTTGTCTTTCTTCGCTTAAGTTCTGTGAATACACTTGTTGCTGGCTTGCATGTCTTGTGCGGCGGCCGATGTTCGCACGTCGTCCTTTAGGCATTTTGGACTGTGGACAGAGTGGTGAATTCAACCTCAAATGCACGATCCACATAATTTACAGTTCAACTTACCACCTTAAAGACAAATGCCTGCTGTTGAAATTGAATACAAATTTTCACAATACATGTGATTGATTTGATGGTTTCCAATTGAAATGAATTGAAACGAAAAACTTTTTTTAAAATTTCGTTTTCACAGTGAACACAATACCGGTTTGTCACATGAAATTAACAGAGCAGAGAACAATGAGTAGCTGTCAAACAATGTATCACGCACCGGCGCCTACTTAAAATATTGGTTTGTAGTACATTCTATGTATCAGAGATGGCGCTGTATTTTAGTATATAGTAGATAATACAAATACATTTTCCCGCTTTTCTGTTGAAATTGTTCGTGAACTTTCTTTGCTATAAACCTCACGGAGCCCGAGACCTTTCCAACGAATGCAAAACCGTGGAAATCGGTTCGTGCGTTCTGGAGTTATAGCGTCAGGAAGGAAACCCGACTTATTTTTATATAGTAGAAGAAATATACATAGAACTGACCGTATTTCTGACTCAATGATTAAGATATTTGATATGCCACTTAAATCCTGGACAAACTATAGGGTCTTGACATTACTGCCGTTACCTATATGAAAGACTTACGTTTAGAACGTCAAGAAGGATCAGAAAGATTAAACATTTAAATACAAGTACTCCTGCACAATGCGGCAATTCTTTGTATATGCTGTTTGCATTTGGAACCAACTTCCCCACGGCCTTAAGGCCATAAGTGGTGCGAAGCAATTCAAAATCGCAGTGGAGGAAAATCTATGCACTGCCTAACTCTACTAAATTGTTAAACATTTTAATAGTGGGGATGGGCGAAGAGAGAGCGAGACCTATGTATAGAAGTTAAATTAAATATTCTAGTGCTACAAGTAAAACTTATTTTTAATGCACTAGTCACATAAGATTTATAGTTACGATTAAAATATTTAATCTTATTTCTAAGCAATATTTTACATACATACATAAAGATTCATTTATTTCCTATATTTTTGTATTTAATTTAAGCTCAATTTTTCACTTTTATTCTTATAGGTTTGTATATATATATTTTAATTGTATTTGTTTTTGTTGTTGTTGTTTAAATGCTTTTTTATTATTTTTATATATATATATATCTATGCATGTATATATATATTTTTTTTTGGTTTTATAAATTCTATGATTGTAGGTGTGTTTTTAAATTTTTCCTAAATTGCGTTGGGTTGCTTAATGACTTCACATGATGGGGAGATGATTCCATATGCGAATTGCATTTATAAAATATTGCCGTTCTGAATTCAATGTTGTGTATCGAATGCTCTTTATGTTGTTGGTTCGTGCAGAGTTAGCGAAATTAAGTTTCTGGTAGAGGTATGCCGGTTCTTTGGTGCAAACTATTTGATGTAAGAATATTAGTGTTTTATAGTCCATCCATTTCAAAAAGTCAAGTTAAAAAATCGTAAAAGCAATGTCTGATATTCTGTCTCTCCTCATCAAATCGTAAATGTATCTTGCTATATCGTTAAATGTAACGGTCAGCTTGTGAATTGAAATTTCAAAATACTTCAACGCCATGCAAGAGAGTAGATACGAGGTATGCTTTTGCTAGCATCATGCGGGTTTGGGTTGGCAGAAAGCGTTGCGTAAAATTAAGTGATCTTAGCATTCCATAAGTTCTTCCTAACGCTCTGATTACTTGACCGACCCATGTTAAGGATCTATTAATCACAAACCCTAAGTTGCTTGTTCTTACCAATTTCAAGCCGTCTTAGTGCATTTATATCCGCTTTCGTTTATTTTTATAAATAACAAGACATTTAGACTTCATAGGATTGAGGGAAAGCCCAATAGCATAAGCCCAGTGCTAATTTTGTCGAGTTCCCTATTACAAACATTTATACAATCATTTAGTTCACATATAGGTCGACTAACATAAAGTTGGACATTAACTGCATACATATGACAAATAGACTCAGACTAAACAGATGGCAGATCTTTAACATATACACCGAATAACAATGGTCCAAGAACTGATCCTTGGGGTACACCTCGTTTAACAAATAAAGACGCTGACTTGAGGTCATTAGTTTTACAGCCGTTGGAGAGAAGTTGCACTCATTGTGTAGTTTTTCGACTAGAATTGTATGATCAACGGTGTCAAAGGCCTTGCTGAAGTCAAGTAGTGTCAGGAATGTAATTTGGCCCTCATCCATTTGTTCTCGTATATCCTCTACTATTTTTATAAAAGCTGTTGTACAGCTTCTATTTCTCCTAAATCCAGACTGATTATCATTTAGTATTTTGTTCTCTATCAGATAGTCACTGATCTACTTTGCCATTAAGCTTTCAAAGGCTTTCGATAGCATTGGGAGAAATGAAATTGGTCTATAATCTTTAAAATTTGGTTTTGGTATGGGTATGATTTTAGCTTCTTTCCATTTTTCAGGGAACGTAGACGTCATTAGAGCAGTATTGAATATATGGGTAATTGGCATTATAATATATGGGAGTATAAGTTTGAGAAATTTGGGGTTCATATTATCTAGACCAGTTGCGTTGGACTTTATTTTCAAAATACAGTCAAGGGCATCTCTCGGACTCACGCTGATGAAGTTAAAGTCTGGAAATGTATGACTAGCAGGTACGGAGCTCAGTGTTGTATTGTTTGTAGTGACAGGCACTGGAGGTTGTGAAAATTTTATATTTAGTTCTTCTACATTAATATTTGCTTGGGCCACAGATTGTTGTTTCCCTATCCCTATACTTTTTATTGCTTGTCATTTTTGTTTAGAATTAATTGCTTCGTGTTACTGTATAGTACGATTTTTTAGCTTCGATTATTCTCTTTGTCACATTCTGTCTATTTTCTTGGTAAATTTTAAAATGATTTTCAGTCTTGTATCTCTTTCACTTATGATAAGCTTGGTTTCTTTTTTTAATTCCTAGTTTTAAGTCATTTGAGAACCAAGGATTTGCTTTTCGATTGGCAGTTGCTCTCTTTAGCGGAACATTCTGATTAAAGAGGTAATTAATATTAACCTGAAGATGGTCAAGTTGAGTGTTAACTGATAATTGGTCATATATAGAGTGCCAGTCAAGTAGGTTAATGTCAATATCAAGCTTTGCATAGTCAATATTATTGAAGTCTCTGTAGAATATGGGAGGGTCATTTTCGTCAAGATTAAAGTCATAGGTCAAAAATAATAAGTCATGTTTTGAATATCCAGGTACTGAAAGTTGATCATATAACATTATTTTTGTTTTAACATTCACAAAAAATAAGTCAAGTAAAGTATTTCGGGTTTTTGTATAGTGTGTGGCCACCGTAGAGTTTACCAAGTTCAGTCCTAATGCTTCCATACTTTCTGTCAAGTGTCTTTGTCTGAATATATCACAGTTAAAATCTCCAGTCAGAATTATATCGGTATATGTAAGGAATATGTCAGATATTTTATTTGTCAATTCGGAATAGTCAATGTTCTGATTAGGTCGATAAATGCATCCTAGTAGTAATTTATTTGAGCTTTTTGTGTCGATCAGTTTTACAAAAATATATTCGAGCTCACTTTCTGGGGGCTGTTTGCAGACAATTTTAGTTATGATATTTTTTCTTGTGTAAATTGCAACGCCACCCGCATGGCCAACTGAAAACTGCTTGAAAGTTGTAACACCGATACTGCTTTGCCGATCAACGGATCTGATGTGATGAGCAAGCGCCCTCTTGTGGAATTTGTCAGAGCTTTTCCGATATCGGTAACAGTCGCTGAACAGCTGTCTAATGTTACCTCTAATGCAAAGTGCAATTGTTTTTGTTTCACACGCTTATTTCCACGTCTCCTTTCCTCACGTGAGCCAAATTAGAATGATTTTAAGATGATGGATTTCGACAAGAATATAAAGTTGTTTTATCCACGGCCCGATCAGTTGGAGAGTCAGTGTTAGTTGTCGGAAGTAAGCACCTTATGCTTGGATTTTCCAACAGCTGATCTTTTATTGTTTACAGGTTTCTTGGAAAAATTTATGTATTCTCTGTTTCTCGCGATACTTGTATTTATGCATGTCCATGGCCAAGAGCCGATCATATTGCTGTTTAAAGCCCACGATCAGCTCTTGAACGAATGCATGTTGTTTTCCACAGCACGGCATTCCTGTAACTCCTACACGGCCCGAGATCCCTACACATTTTGCGTGCACTACACTTTCGCAAAGCCAGCAAGGGATATTTGGCTGGTCATGGGTAATCTGCTTCTTGCAGGTTTTTGTTGGCACAGACGACAGAATAATCCATAAAAGTCTTTTAATTTTTTTTGTGATTAAAAAGTTGAAAACAAAATTGAACCAATGTGCAGTCAAATTGAGATGAAAGAGTTGCAGCAGCTGCTTATAACTGAGAGCGCTACTGAACAGAAAGAGCGAGAGAGAAAGAACAGTTATTGGGATTTAGGTGATGAAGAGAGTGATAGACGATAAGAGCTACGACAAAGAACGGCTGAATGTAATGAGAGGGCGTACTTACGAAAAGCAACAACACAAACACACGACTAACCGACGCACAAAATTAATTAAATAAGTTGTGTTTTTACACAATTATTACACATGTACCCGCGGTTAGGGATTGATTTTAAGTTAAAGATAGTTAGAGAGTTAATTTAAAAATAAAACACCGGCTGTTTAAGTAAAATAAAAGGAAAATGCTGAGCGCAAAACAAAAACACGTCTGATCACTACGAAAGAGAACGAAACTTCTGTATTGTACCAGAGTTTAAGTACATATATTACAATAAATATATTGTCCCTCGATATCAGCAGATGGCGAAAACTGACTATAAGGACGGCGTACAGTGAGGTTTGGTCGTGTGCACTCTTGCTAGGCTCGGATCTAGCTCGCCGGATTGTCGGGGTCCTTCCTCACCAAAACTGTACTATTGTACTCTACTACATTTATTCAGTGCACTTTCACGGAAAACTATATGTGGTTAATTCTTAATCAAATAGCGCCGACACGCCAAAAGCTCTACTGAACCTATTTTAATCTCGAGGGAACCGAGTTGACGTTGTCCCTCGCTTCTCTACCCTCCCTGCCATGACAATGCGTGAGAATTTCTGCATTGTCCCTTGGTAAATCTGTTTTCTGATTTACCACATTACATACGATCCTGGCACGGATACTCGACAGACCATTACTATAATTTTAAAGATTCATGTCAACTCCAAAATGATTCATATTTTAATATTAGCAGACACTTTGAATATACATTATTTTTATGTCGAAAAGCAACATAATCGAGTTTTAGATTTTAAGTGGGGATATTTCCTTAATTAGAATTTCTGCACATACATGTACGTCTAGTTATAAATTCATATGGTTTCTCTTTTGTTTTGTTACTTAAATATAATTAGGTTATAGATGCATAGATAATAATATAAAGTAAGAATTAATTGAGAATATGAACCAGACAAAGGCGGACTGGGGTGTTCATTATACACCGAGCAGACGGGGTTTGGATAACCATATATTCATTTTAGCTGTCAAGCATGGCTCGCGACTTTAATCGAAGCTACATTTTTTTTTGTGTGTACATCATTACTCACTCCGCATTACCGCTTACGCTTAAAATATGAAAATTATAACTAATGCATATAATAGGATTATCCTACAACACCCGTCACATAATTATCAGCCAGTTGTTTTCGGTTCACATCTTAGAGATAGCAATAAGCAATTATAAGAACTTTTACGACAATTGATCAAAAGGTAGACAAAAGAAAAATAATTTTATCGTGTATATTCACGTATGTACAATTGTGTGAACGCGCGTATTTTTAAGAGAGTGGGGTGCTATTAAAGTTCCAGTCTCATTACGTTACAATGCTGGTATTTATGCGTAGGAATTTTGGTCGAAAAATAAAGGCAATAAAACCACACTCGATCCCGTGACGTTGTATTGGCGACCCTGATTGCCTGAAGTCGATGTCGTCTGGCGCGATATATATATATATATATATATTCGTTGCCGTTCTATAGAATCTTCTGGCGCTCTGTTACTTGGTATCACGTTGGATCTCTGAGCGGCCGACCAACGGTGTCGATTTGAGATCCAAAGAAAACAGGAGCTTAGGCTGCTGTTGGAGAAAACTCGACAACCGCAAGCCTAAGTCTTTTCCAGGGTTGCCTTCTTGCGACTGACCCGCAATGGGGCAACTTAGGTGCAACTGCAATGTAGGTTACGTTAGCACGTGCACGCCACTGATATGATAACATACCTTTTCCCACAATATATGTAAAATCACTTGTCTCTCTTTCCCAGGTTCTTTTAGAGTTAATCACTAGATCGCAAGGCACCTGCTGCTATATGCTTCTAGCATAGGTAGATATGGTGGTGAGAGGTACCGCACTGTACTATATATAATATTTCTTTGTCTCGGTTATTTTGCAATCGGAAAACCAACGTCTTTACTGCTCGTTAGATTTTACTCGAATGTTCTGAGCAGTAATAAGAGATGCTTTGACGCGGTTGCAGCAGAGCTTTTGTTTTCGTTTAACTGTTTAATCGTATGATTTCCAAAGTTCTCAGCAGCATTAGATGACCGCTGGTGCACAGCATACGTTAACTGTGAAATCGTACGATTGCCGTCTATGCTTCCCACTGTTCGTCTCTTGCTTGCCTGCGTGTGTGTTAGAACCTACGTGCGACTTAAACTTTAAGCAACGATTTAAGAGCGGCGAAAGCTCTACCATTAAGAAGATCGTAGGGTGCCCCACGACGAAGTTTCTCAAATTTCTACTGACTACTACAGCACAGATAATACTACAAGACCTGCTCGACGAAGAATTATCTGAAGACCCTAAATAGAAGGAATTATTTCCTGACTTGTATGTCTTTAAGGTGATACACGCCGAGATTTTTGTTGTTTTCATCGACCAATTCGTAATAATACGCACTACGCTTTTTATTTACTCGAGTTGAAATGAACACAGGTGCTAGTTTAGAGCTAAACTTCTTTATGGCACTACTCTGTGTGAAATTTCTAGCATACACTAAATCTCCAACTTTTAGTTGTGCATCACGGCAGCGAAGATTGTATCTATGGGTATTTTCTTCGTGTGCCTTATTGATATTCTCCTTTGCCTTTTGCCTGATTAGTTGCAAAGAATCTGGGTTCTCTATTCTGGTGTCGTCATTCAACAGGTCTAGCTTACGTAAAAGTGCGTAATCTTTCCCATTTAAAATCATGTTTTGACCGAAAGCTAGAAAATACGGAGAATACCCTGTACTTCTATGCAAGGTAGATCTAAGTGAACTACTGATGGCGTTTAGGTTACAATCCCAATTGGTATGTTCGTTCCCGATATAAGCTCGTATCGCAGCTATTACGGATCTGTTTAGTCGCTCGCTAGCATTAGCTTGCGGTGAATATATAGCAGTACACTTTTGTGTTATGCCGAAGCTATTTAAAAATGCCTGGAAGTAGCAAGATTTAAATTGCGATCCATTGTCTGACAATATAACTTCTGGCACACCAAATGTATAAAAGAGAGATCCTTCCAGATATTCACAGATCTTAGGGGCTGTAAATTTCTTAAGAGGACACAGAAAATGGAATTTCGTATTGTGATCGACTACTATGAGCAGTCCTATGTTCCCCTTCTTCGTGCGCGGATACGGCCCTAACAGATCTATGTACAATTTTTGAAACGGCCTATCAGAAGTAAACAGTTTACCCATAGGGGGTCTGAGAATTATATTCGGACTCTTTGTCGTGCGACAGACGGTGCATTCAGATATATATCTCCGCGTCTGGCTAACCATGCGAGGCCAGAATAAACATCTTTTGAGTTTCTCTACAGTTTTACTCATTCCACAATGCGCTGAGCTGGGAGCGTCATGAGCCCGATATAAAACATCTGTAATCAATCCAGCTGGAACCCAAAGTTTCCATGAGGCTTTTTCTTGAGATTCATCTCCCGAAGCGAATCCTGTTCTTTTAAAGACTTGACCGTCAATAACTTTTAAGTCTGGGAACTTACTCTGATTTGCATTAATATCTTCTATCAAACTCAGATACTCTGCGGATTTAAATTGGTCTGACTCTAGATCAACCATTGGTTTTATTTGTATAAGCTCTTCTATAGCAGGCTCATCCTGACGTGATAGCGTGTCAGCGACCACATTCAGGGAACCTTTTCTATGTAAAATATTGAACATAAAACTTCGTAATTTCATTGACCATCTCGCCAATCTTCCTGATAAATCTTTCTGGCGCATTAACCATTGTAGTGCAGCATGGTCGGTTATGACTACGAAGTCTTGTCCCTCAATATACGAGCGGAATTTCTTAATGCCTTTTATAACGGCTAAGCACTCTAGCTCTGTAACCGAATAGTTACGTTGTGCCTTTGACAACTTTTCCGACATATACGCTATTGGCAGTTCGGCACCGTCTCTTTCTTGAGCTAAAACACAACCGATTCCGTAAGTGCTAGCATCACAAAGCAAAATGAAAGGTTTTGAAAAGTCAGGAGTTATTAGGATGGGTGAAGCGGTCAAACAGGACTTTAACGTTTCAAACGACTTTTGAGCATCCTCGTTCCACTGTAGGTCTTTCTTTTTCTTTAGCAACTCTGTTAGGGGGAAACTAACTGTGGCGTAGTTTTCAACAAATCGTCGATACCAACCGGACAATCCCAAAAATCGACGCAATTGCTTAACAGTAGTTGGCACAGGGAACTTTGAGATGGCCTTGATTTTGTCAGGATTTGTTCTTATCTGACCATTCCCAATAATAAAACCCAAATACGTGATTTCCTTAATACAAAAGTTCGATTTACCTATGTTAATGGTAAGATTCGCTTTCCGTAAACACAACGCAATCTCCTGTAACAACAATAGATGCGACTCGAAATCATCTGATAAAACAAGTAAATCGTCTAAGTATACGAAGACGCGAGTACGAAGATGAGCTGGAATGACTCGATCCATTACTCTACATAAAGTTTGAGCGGCATTGCAAAGACCAAACGGCATCATTTTATATTGATACAATGGCCTCTTAGGCACTGTAAAGGCAGTATATTGACATGATTGTTCGTCTAACGGAATTTGCCAAAATGCATGCTTCATGTCCAAGCCAGTGATGTAGCGAGCAGGTGGTAACCGACTCAAAATTCCATCTATATGTGGCAAGGGATATGCGTCACGTCTTGTGACTTTGTTTACTTCTCTTGAATCGAGACAAAGTCTATATTTTTCACCTTTCTTTACCAAAACACAATTGCCGCTCCAGGGACTAGTCGATTCTTCGATAACATCGAGCGCAAGCATATTGTCGACTTCGGCAAACATCAATTTCTCTATGGCTGGCGATACTGGCCAGTGCCTCTGCTTTACTGGAATAGCTGCTCCAACATCTATAGAGTGGGTGGCTAAACTAGTACGGCCTAATCCTTCAGTGGCAAACGATGGAAAAATACCTATTACTTTATTCAAGCGACTTCTCTCGTCTGGTGTCAATTCATGTAGGTTTGGTGCTTCTTCTACATCATCAGTACCTCCGAAATCTAATTCAGATATCTCGGCAGTGTGTGCTATTTGATCTAAAAGTCCAAACTTTTTCCAAAAGTCTATCCCTAAATAAACGTCTTGTTTGAGTTCAGGAATAAGAAACATTTCTAAATCAGCCGAGCATCCGCGGTAGTTAATTTGCATTACCAGCTTGCCTATGACCTGGCTTTCAGTGTCGTTAGCCGTTCGTATAGCTCCTGAACACTTCTTGATCTTGTTATGGCCTACCAAGTCTTTTGCTGCTGAACCTCCTATACAGCTGATTGTAGCTCCCGAATCTAATAATGCTACGTACTCATTGCCCTCAATGATGACATTAGTATATAGCCTGTTATCCGACTTGAGAAATGTAGCGGAAATAAACTTGTTCTTATTCATGCAAACCATTTTCCAAAAATTTCTTAAACGTTTTGTTCGCAAAGAGAGCGGAGCTAATCTCTTACGCACATCATTGCCGACCTGCCTCTGTGCTCTTGAGCTATTTCCCCGTTCCCGAAATTCGTCAGCCGACGAAGGCAGTGAGGGAGTCTCGTCTGCGGAGCGGAAGACACTTGAAACCCTAGCATCATCGAAACCAAACGTATCGTCGGTTGGCACAGTGACTTGGCTGCCACATATTCGCAAATCCAATAAATAAGCATATTGTTCATATTTTAACACGGTCTAATTCGGGTATATATATATATAGATTATATAAAAAACATAACACTTGTCGGTTGTTTAATTCGCTTTGAACCACGGTTTTTTGGTTCGTAGTTCGTGCTCAAGCAACAGAAACGGTTATCGCGTCATCTGCTTTGCGGTTTTGCTTGCTGTTGTTTCGTTTCGGTTTTCGGTGCTCTAAGTGTGCATGCCATTGTTGTTGTCAGCTGCAGCTGCTTAGTTCGTGTCAAACTGTGATTTTCGCTGCTGGTCTGTATAACTGTAATCCCGTGCATTTGAACGCTGCGATCTACTGTACAGTTCCTGTAAAACTGTTCGAGGTTATTCACCGGCTATTAACCTCTGCGTGCGTCAGTAATTTAAAGCCAGTGCTTCATAAACATCCCCAATGGCGTCTACTAGCACCCCCTCACTCTTGCCCCCCTCACCACTGTTCACCGATTCGGAAGCTTCGTTCTACAAGCGCAAGGTGCAATCCATGGTAGGGGCAGCACGGAGAATCGAAGCGGCCGTCGGCAAGGAGAGGATTGGCGAGCTCAGTGAGGAGGAGCTGAACGTGCGATTAAAGTTTCTAGCGGATCTTGTAGCGTCGTTCAACGAGCACCATAATGCTCTGGAGAGGATTGATCTCGATGAGATCGGCAGCCCCTTGAGGGATGAGTTTGACGAGTGCGTGGTCATGCTGGAAATTCGCATGAAGCGGGAGTTGAATAAGCGGCAGCCCACAATGCTACCATCTTCAACAATGCGGACGGACCTTGTAGGAGAGGCACCAACTACGGTCGTAGTGCAAAGTCGGCCCCGCCTGCCGGAGTTGAAGCTACCTGAGTTCAGTGGGGGCTACGCTCAGTATTCCTCGTTTTGGAGCATGTTTTCCTCCATAATAGACAAGGATACCGATGTGTCAAATGTGGAGAAGCTGCAGCACCTGCGTACATGCCTGAAGGGACCAACGCT
Source organism: Drosophila subsilvestris (assembly GCA_035043285.1). Classification (NCBI taxonomy): domain Eukaryota; kingdom Metazoa; phylum Arthropoda; class Insecta; order Diptera; family Drosophilidae; genus Drosophila; species Drosophila subsilvestris. The sequence continues at coordinate 60,671 of JAWNNB010000424.1, forward strand.
AGACACTATTTCGTCTCTAGAGTTCACCCACGCCAGCTATCCCTTCGCGGTAGACCTCCTTGATAAACGGTTCAATAACAAGCGTTTAATTTTTCAGGCGCATGTCACGGACATTCTGGGTGTTCCGCGCATTGAGGCTTCGTCTGTATCCCAGCTCCGGTCCTTGTCGGATACCGTGAATGCTAATCTTCGGGCCTTGCAGGGCATGGGAACAACGGAGCAGATTGCGGACTGTATTTTGATACATAGCCTGCTGCAGAAGGTGGACAGCGCTACACAAGCCAAGTGGGAGGAAACGTCGTCGCTGAATAGCATACCCACAAGCCAACAATTCACCGCTTTTCTGGAGCAAAGATGTCAGAAGTTGGAGAATCGGGAGCACGCTATGGCAATGTATACGCCTGGCATTCAGGTGGGAAAGATTAAAAAAGTACAGAACAATACTAGAAGTTCGTTTGTAGCTACTGAATCCATTTCTCTTGAGTGTTTGGAAATCTTTCGCCGTCGCTTCGCCTAATTGAGGTGAAAAAGCTTGGTCTTTGCCTGAATTGCCTGAAGGCTGGCCATCAATTGCGCACTTGCAGGTCATCAACTTGTCGCCACTGTGGCAGCAAACATCACACGTTATTGCATTTAAACGCTAGACCCTCGCCGACCGAACCCGTTGTCTCGTCATCCCCGCACCCTGAAGCGCAGCCACAGTCCTCAGCTGCCTCACTGGTTGCACAGAACTCCTGCAGGGATGTCGTTCTCTTCGCCACTGCAGTTGTTTTGCTGAGGGATCGTGCTGGATCACTCGTACCATGTCGGGCACTATTAGACTCCGGATCACAAATGCACCTTTTAACCTCCAGCCTCGCCCAACAACTTAGACTGAAAAGGACCATGTCGTCGGCCGCAGTATCGGGTCTTGGGGATTCCAGTTTTATATCGGAGGGCTATACTGTGGGACTCAATTTGCAGTCCCAAGCCTCTGACTATAGTACCAGCTTCGTCGCGTTGGTAGCTCCCACAATCACCGAGCAGCAGCCGAGCTTTTCAGTTGACGTTTCTGATTGGAACATTCCACCGAATGTACCATTGGCAGATCCGCAGTTCTTCAGGCCACAGCGTATTGACCTGCTCATTGGGGCTAGCCTATTCTTTGAACTGCTGTGCATCGGCCAAATCAAATTGACTGTTGGCTTGCCATCGCTTCAGAAGACTCGCCTTGGGTGGGTGGTTTCAGGAGGTGGTCAGCAAACACGTAGGACAGCCTTACTTGGGGCTCAGTGCTCATCTGACAACAAGCAGGAGGCTCTCGATCAAGTGGAAATATTACTGAGACGGTTCTGGGAGGTTGAAAATTCCACTGAAGATTCGGTGATGGTCAAGCAGGATGATATCGATTGTGAGGAGCACTTCAAATCTAATTTCTCGCGCCTGTCATCTGGAGAGTTCGCCGTTAGGCTGCCTATCAAGAAAAGTTTGGATACCTTGGGCGACTCCTACACGCAAGCGTATCGGTGCTTCCTCAACTTGGAGCGGAAACTTGAGCGTCGGCCGCAGCTGAAAGTTCAGTACTCTTCTTTTATTAGGGAGTACCAAGAGCTAAATCACATGTCATTGGTGGAATCAGAACTGCTCAGTCGTCGTCGCTATTTCCTACCACATCATTGCGTGTTTAAGGAGGACAGCACGACCACCAAACTGCGGGTCGTGTTCGATGGATCTGCCACAACATCAACAGGATTTTCTTTAAACGAGGTCCTAATGGCGGGGCCTACTATCCAACCCAAGCTGCTACATACGCTGCTCCGGTTCCGTACGGTTCCGATTGCTCTGACTGGTGACATTTGCAAGATGTATAGGTGTGTCCGAGTAACTGAGCCGGACAATTACTTGCAGTGCATCTTATGGAGGGATTCCCCTCGCGAGGATGTGAAGGCGTTCAAGCTCGACACGGTAACATATGGAACCAAACCTGCTTCCTATCTTGCAATTCGCTCGATGCTCCAATTGGCCGAAGAAGAGTAGACTGCGTTCCCCATTGGCTCGGAAGTGTTAACTTCCAATTTCTATGTCGACGATTTGATGACTGGAGGAGGATCTGTACAGGAAGTGCGCGAGAAGATGAGGCAGACATCCCAGCTATTAGCTGAGGGAAGGTTCCCTGAGGAACGCGGAAATGGTGCTCCAACGTTCCTGCCGTGCTTGAAGGAATTCCTGACAAGGATAAGGAAACGCTACTAAGGTTCGACGATGGCACCGACTTCACAAAGGCCCTTGGATTGGCTTGGGAGCCTGCATCCGATAACTTCCTCTTTTCAGTAGTACCCACACAGCTACCATCAAAGCCGACGAAACGTTCGACGTGTCGACTATTGCTCGTTTTTATGACCCCTTGGGACTGATTGGGCCTGTCATCGCAAAGGCAAAGATTTTCCTTCAGCTGGTGTGGAAGGAGCAACTCCAATGGGATGAGAGTCTGCCAGAGTCTCTGTCGTCAGCGTGGACCATTTTCTGCGAGACTTTGTCTACCCCTCAGCGGTTTAGATTTCCTCGTCAGGCAGTTTTCCCCAATTCAACAGTGGAAGTTCACGGGTTTTGTGATGCCAGTCTAGACGCCTATGGAGCATGTATTTACGTCGTGTCAAGGATAAATAATCGCACGCACGTGCAACTTCTGTGTGCGAAGTCTCGTGTGTCGCCCCTCTTAAGGTATTGACGGTGCCCAAGTTGGAGTTATGTGGAGCTGACTTGCTTTCTCAATTGATCAGTGAGATACAGAGACTTAAGTTGTTTGCTGGAAGCTTCTATTGCTGGTCTGACTCTACAACTGCCTTGTCGTGGTGCGCAATCACCCATCAAGTTTTAACGTCTTCGTTGCAAATCGGGTCTCAGCCATTCAGGAGCGGACTGCTCAGATGGAGTGGCGCTACGTGCCCACCGCTCAGAACCCTGCTGATATATTGTCCAGAGGCGCTCTGCCATCAGAACTTCTGGAATCGGATCTTTAGGCCCATGGGCCGCCTTTTCTTCAAGATGAGCAACCGCTGTGGCCGGCGCCATCTATTCCATCCATGCCGACACTGGAGCTTCGCAAGAGAGTCCTGATTGCAGTTTGTCCATTCGTAGACTTATCTGATGGCAGAAAATTCTCCAATTCCTTCGGAAAGCTCCAGCGAACGTTTGGATACGTCTTCAAGTTTCTGCAGCGCATAAGGTCGTCGGGATTAACAGTAGCTGACATCGTTGGTGGTACGCGGATACTTCTTCGTTCGATTCAGCGAGTGTAGTTGTGGCCTGACTACAAGACTCTGCGTGACGAACACCAGGTGCAGTCGTCGAGCTCTATCTCGTCTCTCGCGCCATTCCTGGATGACCATGGTTTGTTACGCGTCGGTGGGCGGTTGGAAAATTCATCACTTGATTTCAACGCACGGCACCCAGTCATTCTTTCAAGGCGTCATCCCGTCACATCGGCTGTAATCGTACATTTCCATGAGCGGAATCTGCATGCTGGACCTCGATCATTGCTCGCACTTATGCGGCATGAGTATTGGCCGATTGGAGGGCGCAAGACAGTGGCCAACGTCGTAATCGCTGCACCAGATGTTTTAAGGCCAAGCCGCGCCTGCTTCACGCTCATTGGCTGACTTGCCGAAGGATCGTGTAAACGCGTCGTATGCGTTTGCAGTTACCGGCGTGGATTTTGTGGTCCGTTCCTTTACAAGAGTGAGGTACGGACCAGACCACCCATCAAATGCTACATATGCCTCTTCATATGCTTTGCCACCAAGGCCGTTCACTTGGAGTTTGTGCAGGATTTGTCGACGCGAGCGTTCATAAGCGCTCTAAAGCGATTCATTCTTACTCGTGGTCGACCCAGGGAAATTTGGTCCGATAACGCAACCAACTTTGTGGGAGCAAAGAACGAGTTGGCGGAGTTGACAAAGCTGTTCCTGGCCGATCGGCATTTAAAGGAAGTTCAGGAGTTTTGCGTTGCGGATCATATCGACTGGCGTTTTATTCCCCCTCGCTCTCCCCACTTTGGCGGGCTCTGGGAGGCTGCGGTTAAAACAGCCAAACATCATTTCTACCGTTCCGCTTCCAGCTCCTTGCTGTGCTTCGATGACCTGAGAACGCTTGTGTGCCATATCACCGCAATAATAAATTCAAGGCCATTGCTTCCCATTTCAGAGCATCCCGACGACCTAGACGTGCTGACACTTGCGCATTTCTTAGGTACGGCTCCAATCCATACCTTCGCTGAACCGATGTGACCGGGCGGAATCTGCATGAGCGGAATCTGCATGCTGGACCTCGATCATTGCTCGCACTTATGCGGCATGAGTATTGGCCGATTGGAGGGCGCAAGACAGTGGCCAACGTCGTAATCGCTGCACCAGATGTTTTAAGGCCAAGCCGCGCCTGCTTCAGCATATTATGGCTGACTTGCTGAAGGATCGTGTAAACGCGTCGTATGCGTTTGCAGTTACCGGCGTGGATTTTTGTGGTCCGTTCCTTTACAAGAGTGAGGTACGGACCAGACCACCCATCAAATGCTACATATGCCTCTTCATATGCTTTGCCACCAAGGCCGTTCACTTGGAGCTTGTGCAGGATTTGTCGACGCGAGCGTTCATAAGCGCTCTAAAGCGATTCATTCTTACTCGTGGTCGACCCAGGGAAATTTGGTACGATAACGCAACCAACTTTGTGGGAGCAAAGAACGAGTTGGCGGAGTTGACAAAGCTGTTCCTGGCAGATCGGCATTTAAAGGAAGTTCAGGAGTTTTGCGTTGCGGATCATATCGACTGGCGTTTTATTCCCCCTCGCTCTCCCCACTTTGGCGGGCTCTGAGAGGCTGCGGTTAAAACAGCTGACACTTGCGCATTTCTTAGGTACGGCTCCAATCCATACCTTCGCTGAACCGATGTGACCGGGCTCAACTTCAATCGTCTCCATCGCTGGCAGCAGGTCAACTTCCTGCAGCAGACTTTCTGGTCCCGCTGGCGAGAGGAGTACCTCACACTTCTGCAGGAGAGGTCAAAGTGGAGGAATGAGCAGCCTGGCCTCAGCGTAGGCGACGTGGTCCTCGTAAAAAACGAGATCTTGCCTCCCCTTAAGTGGCCTCTTGGAAGGGTGACAAAGCTGATCGCCGGCAGAGACGGCATTTCCAGGGTAGCTGAGCTCAAAACGGCTACCGGGAGCACCACTAGGGCTGTTGCAAAGCTGTGTATGCTGCCAAAGAAGGCTGTCGAAGACCCGTGCTTTTCAACGGGGGGAGAATGTTCGGCTAAGCGCCGGGCCATCGCATCGCAAAGAGAGCGGAGCTAATCTCTTACGCACATCATTGCCGACCTGCCTCTGCGCTCTTGAGCTATTTCCCCGTTCCCGAAATTCGTCAGCCGACGAAGGCAGTGAGGGAGGCTCGTCTGCGTAGCGGAAGACACTTGAAACCCTAGCATCATCGAAACCAAACGTATCGTCGGTTGGCACAGTGACTTGGCTGCCACATATTCGCAAATCCAATAAATAAGCATATTGTTCATATTTTAACACGGTTCAATTCGGGTCGCCTGTTCTAAATTCTCGCCCATAATCCTCCCACTCGCCTTGCATGGCAAATAAAGAAAGAAATTATAATCGAACTAACTGTGTCGTGATTTATATAAATTCGATCTAAATCTACGCTATTGAAAAAGCTCAATAGCTCAACACGTTTAGTTGAACGCTTAGGTTTTCTAATAAATTTAAAGCTATCTATTCTATCGAAAATTTCTTTACGAGCTATATTGTAATTATTTACCCTTTCTTGGAAAGGAGTAAATGAAAAATGAAGTGGCGTTAGCTGGGGTTTCTCTACTGTTTGAGAGCTGATAAACGTTGGTCGTTTGTCAATTCAGTAGGTAGTTCTTGAAAACTGTTTTCTGGGGATGTGTCTGTTTGTTGTTGGTTGACACATCCCTCTGCCTGTTTCCCGAAGGGTTACATTTGAGTCATGTTGGTTTGTAGGTATCCTTTGTTCCACAACCGTAACAAAAGATCTTACGTGAACCAACACAATCGTCAAATTTATGACCTTTCGTGTCACAATTCCAGCAAATTGGAACTATTTGCGCAACTCGACGCTGTATTTGACATACTTCTTTGGGTTCTGAATTGTCGTCGGATAGCTTATCGCTATCGTCTGGATTTGACAATTCTGATACATTTAAGCGTAGTGTCTTTTGCTTGACCGATTTTATATCATTATAAAACTGCTCATGCTTACGCACCTCTATTCGTAACTGCGACCTATTGGCTATCTTTAAGTGAAAAAGTTCAAGATGAAGGGAAGGTTTGGAGTTCCTAACTAGTAAATCGACAACATCTTCTTCTGCAACAGAATTTTGAAGTCTGTCAACAAGATCTTCGATAGCATATTGAAAGTCGTCGAATGATTCGCTTTCGCCCTGACGTCGTTTCCTAATCTTCTTCCAGATGTCATAATCGGTTTCTACATCCTCAAATCTTCGTCTAAACTCTATACAAAACGTATCCCAAGTAAAATTTGGATAAGTGCGGTGGAACTTCCAATACCAATCACTAGCTTTCCCCGAGAATAGGAGATACAAGTGATCGCACCACTCCAAACACCACTCTTCTTCTTCACAGAAAATAAAATATCGGACGGCGACCGAAAAAAACCCTTATCTCTGTATTATATTCTGTACCTCTTCTTATTTTTCTGACTTACAGACGCACCCCCCTTCTTTTCTTATTCTTCCTCTAATCCACACCCCTCCCCACACTCTTCTTCATCCTATAATTTAGAAGAAGAAGCACAAAAATTAAATATTGCGTGGTGGCCGAAAAAAGACGCTTTAATATTTTATCTAATAAAGAGATACTATATTGGGTCGGAAACGTTGCCTTCGCTGCGTTCCGCACATCCACTATTATCACAAATCTAATATAATCCTAAACTCTTTGAGTACGGGTATAAAAATGGGACCAGCTCAATCGCCCTGGTAATGGTGTCAAATTCATGTCAATTCATCAATAATTCATATATTTTTTCATATTAAGATTCGACAAAACGTATTAAAAGCCGTTTACTTTTCATTTCGGCGCGAAATATGTTGCCGTTTTAAAAACGGAAAAAGCTTGTGTTTTACGAATACTGGAGCGCCTTTATCTCGTTTTGAAAAGTAAATAACACATTTTTTGTAAAAGGGAAAACCGCAGCCATACCTATTAAGTTAAACTTTTAAAAAAATATTTTTGAATTGAACTGTCCGTCTGTCCGTCTGTCCGTCTTGATGAGCGCCTCGTTCTCAGAGACTATAGAAGCTAGAGCAACGAAATTTTTTTCAGACTCATGTGATATCACACTGTTACAAGTGTATTTCAAAATTTCGCCCCGCCCCCTTCCGCCTTCACAAAAGACGAAAATCTGTGGCATCCACAATTTTGAAGATACGAAAAAACTAAAAACGCAGTATCGTAGAGAATGACCATATCTATCAGATTGCCGAATCTGAACCAGATCGGATCATTATTATAGCCAGAATAAAGAAATTAATTTTCAGTTGCTTCCCCCACCTCCTCTGGCGTTGCTGACGCTATTCATTCTCTGTCTCGCTCGCACACACTCTGCCCTGTGCAATGCGCGAGCAACCCTAGCGGAGAGATGTAGAATCTAAATAGTAGATGTAGAATATTTGTTCTAGATGTATTATCTACATTTTACATGTAGATGTAGTTAACAAATGTAGCAAAAAATGTAAAATGTAAAATTTAAATTTTTTTTTTAAATTTCAATCATAAGCTCATAAATTTATATACTGACTGAGTACGGGTATAAGAGTAGAGTCGCGACTAGAAGCGACTCACGTTCCTTCTCGTTTTTTTTGAATATTTTGGAATAAATTATTTCTTAAACATATTGGGGGAGCCAACTGATTCATACTTCTTTACTCAACGACAGGAACGACCCCCGCTCGCAACGACGCTTAGCAAGGCTATCGTTAGACGGATATCGAATGGTGATTAGGGGGCTGGCTGCCGTATAGCTTGCACCGCTTTACGTGTGCGCCTTTTGTGATTGCCCGCCAGATCCGAATCCCACATAAATATCCATGTTGGTGACGTTTTTGACCATATAAAGTATATTTATATTTAAGCCAAGGCGATATAGCCGTGTCCGTCAAGAGCAACTATTTTTGGATGCAAACTCTTGTGATCTATGTAAAACTAAATCACAATTCTTTCAAAACTTGTTTTGAGAGAATCATGTTAGATTGCAGAAACAGTTTGATCAGTATTTCGTCCCGAATGAAGAACAAAATTAGAAAGGCAACCGGCTCTTTAAACACTAATAATGCTATACCATCGCATTTTTGATTACATTTATGGAAATTTGTTGACATTTATTTCGTCTTTAGTCCCGGATTCGTGTATACTATATACTATAAAAACTATATATCTTGTTCTGATTTAATGCTATCCTTATATACTTTAACATAGAAAAAGGATAAACATGGCATAACACCGCTTCTTGCAGCTATTTGGGAAGGACACACGAGCTGCGTAGAATTTCTTTTGGAAAAGGTTTGGATTAATAATAAAGATCTGAAACTTTGTGTTCTACAGACTTGTTTTTTTTTAATCTTACAGGGAGCAAACAAAAGTGAATCTACTCCTGATGGGCAAAGTTTTATTGAAGCAGCAGAGAGTGACGAAATCAAGAAGCTTCTTACATAAATTATAAAATAAATATGACGCTAAGCACTTTTAGTTTCGGAATTGAAATACAGATTAGTATAATTCTTATGCCTCTTTTCGGGTTTGCTCACAGTGAGAAACCCTCAACTTTATGTCAGCGTATTAAAAGTCTTTTGGGTAAGAGAAGTTTAGACGTCATTCCAAAAAGAGGCACATAATTGGCTTTTGAAAAAAAAATTTGTTCTTTATCTGAAATATAAAACTACCGAAAAATTAACTTACCTTACAACTTACAAAATTAAAAAAACTACCTTAGAGTTTTCTGTGGCATCCCCATTACACTATGCAACACCATTTTTACTCAACGATCCAAACAGACTTCTCCTGATAGATTTGAAGTCTTACAAATAAATACAAAAAAATATTTCTGAAAAAAAAACATGATTCATTTAACAAATCTAAAGACCCAATCTATCAGAAAAAGTCGGTTTGGTTCTTGCTTGATCAGTGATCATTGATGAATTTCTTAAGATAGTATTCGCACATGAATAGTTATTATGATGCATCTGATTAGTAGACCTCGGATTTTGCATATTTGCATATTTTCGAAGGATTAAGATAGGACAATTCTGATGACACCAAAGTTCGTTTCATTAAAAATAGTGTTGAAAACGATAAGCATGTTTAATTTTTTTTTTGCATATTTGCATAAAATGCATATACAAAATATATGCAAAATATGCAAAAAATATGCAAAATATGCAAAATATATGCAAAATATGCAAAAAATTCTGTGTTAAAAAAAAAAAAACAAATGATAACAAAGCAATTCAGATGGTCAGATGCGATATTTTATTTGTTCAAAATAATTATTCAAGATAATTGGTATTACAATATAAAACCATAATTTTCTCTAAATTATTTATTGAAAGGCTTTGACGTTTTTCTCCAAAAACCATTTTGTAAGCGGAAAATCTTCTTTCAGCGTCACAAGAAGTAATTGGAGAAAATTTATATTTTATGATATTTTCATTTGTGACTGGTTTAAGTCCAGACAAATCCTCAGCTTTGAAATTCAAAATATTATTTATTTTTAAAATAATATTAAAATCTGGATTTCTATTCAAAATGGCATCAAATTTCTCTTTTTAATCCATTCCTAAATCACCAGTTATGTTCAGAACAATATTTTCAGCTTCCCTAAATAAATTCATTGACTTTGATAAAGGTAAACTCTCTCAAAATTTGATTTTATATATATAAAATCCCGACATAGTTGGGGATTTTTTAACAGCTCTTTTTCCAACTTTATAGATTCAGCATCTTCTGGATTCAGTGATTCAAGAACCTTAAATGGAAATTTATAATTTATTTCTTTACCAAACTGTTGTATAATGAACTGGTGGTAACTCCTTGTTTAATATTTTCTTGTAGCGTAGTACTCTGAGCGGTGCTTTTACAAACATTTTTTTTACACACGATATGAACGAGTTAGCGTCAGGAAACGATGCTCTTACTTTTTCAGCTATTATATTTAAACCGTGTGCCAAACAAGTAATGTGTATGAGATATTCGGATAGCCCAAAAGAAAATGAACGCGACTCATACCCAGATTTCAAATGCAGATGCTGCACATGTTTTTGAACATGAAATTCGTTTGCAAATTTTTTCATATTTGGCATATTTTTTGCATATATTGCATATATTGCATATTTTTTTGCATATTTTGCATATATTGGGCACATATTTTTTGCATAATTTTTGCATATATTTTGAATTTTTTTGATATGTATTAAAATTTGTTATATTTTAACGAAAAAACGTATAAATACAAAATTGTATACCAATCAGATGAAAACTCGCAGATATGCAAAATCCGAGGTCTACTGATTAGGGATTATAATGCACAAATTCATGCATCAGGTTTCCAGAAAAAGAGCGTAAAATAGTATAATTCATTTTCTTGAAACATAATGCACTGCTGTTGGTATATATCAATGGTCGGCACACACACATGCAAAGGTTTGCAGTGCGCTAATGTGCGGAACATTATAATGGTGCTAAATACTGTGATACACGTGTATGTGAGCGGCAGCGCAGCAGCAGCGCCTTTCCCTAAGCACAATAGATAGGGCCGTGCCAAGCCCTGGTATATATCAATAAAATGAACAAAGATAAACTAATAAAAAAACATGAATTTAGCTTAATACCTCGTTTTTACGTAGAATTTTAACAATTTGACGTGACTGTTTTGTGGTGCGAATTTTCCAATGACTCACAGTGGGGCCTTCGTTTTCATCTTACTAAATTAATTACTTCTAGAAAAAATAATGATATTGTGGAAGCCGAGAACCTGAGTTGCGAGGTATGTACGTCCTTTTATTACAAACGCTTCCTACAGACTAGTTGTGCTGCTCGCAGGCAGCGTAAGCGAGACTCTTAGTCAAGCTGAGCGAGGTGGAAGTTGAAAACCGGAGTTCCGAGTTATGCACGACCTTTTATTACAAACGTTTCCTACAGACTACTGCTGCTCGCAGGCAGCGTGAGCGAGACCCTCAGTCAAGCTGAGCGAGTTAAGCAGGCTCTCTCTCAGAGAGTGTGTGTAAAGGCTAGAGATGGGACTCTTATGTGGTCTCTGCCGAGAGCATACTACATTATGTTCATAAAATAAACTTTGTTTGAAAGGAAAACTCTTGAAATATAGTTTATCGGGTACATAGAGCTACAACGTTATTAACCTTTAAAATAAATGGTCAAAGTTCAATTTTTAGCTTGATTTAATTTTTTTCTTATTCTAAAAATTTGGTTTCTTTGGCTGTTTATGTTTTTAAAAACTAAATCGCTCAATATCTTGCTACATCTGTTATCTACATCAACAATGTCGATTATACAGCTAAACTGTATATTCTACATTGTGTATGTAATGCACATTCTACATCTTCTCCGCAACGGTCACGCACTGCACAGGGCAGAGTGTGTGCGATCGAGAAAGAGAATAAGTAGCGTCAGCAGCGCCGCACAATTGGGCCTTTGGTTTTTGGCTTTTCAGTTTGCTTAATTAATAACTTCCAAACGAATCAAGATATCTTCATGAAATAAATTGCGTTTAAAAGAAAAAACTTTCAAAACTTAGTCTGCAAAAGTACATGGTGCTACAAAATCTAGAAGCTTTACAATACATAGCCAAAGTTGAACTTTGTTACCAGTGCATATTTTCCTATGTAAAATGATAAATTCCAAGTTTTTCGGATCGATAAAAATTGTTTAATGGCCTATTATACCATAAAGAGTTGTTTTACATTGTTTTACGGTCACGCACTGCACAGGGCAGAGTGTGTGCGATCGAGAAAGAGAATAAGTAGCGTTGCAGTTTAAAATATTCAAAATTACAGCCAATTTTTGGCTAATGCCTTCTTCCACTCCAGTTATTTTTGCTGTAATTTCGTGTTCCTTAAAGAATTTTCGGGATGAGTTTCCATCGTTTGTGTTCCCGAATCCATATTTCGGGCAGTCGACCCTCAGTCCAAGTTTCGCAAAGAATTCATCTTGAATCATTTTTTTCCTGTGTTTATGTATCTCTTTGGCTGGCATGCTATCGTCAAAAGATTATTCCTTTCGCGGGATGGTATATGCAAGTTTTAAAATAAACTCCATACATCTTATTCTTGCATGCAATGGGGAAATGCCATATTCCAAATTTTCCTCTTCAATTAGGAAATCATCCAAGTTTTGAAAGTCCTTTTGTGTTTTTTCAAAAAGCGCATGTCAAGGTCGATTTTGTATTTGTTAGTTCGTTTAGAACTTTTCCATCGATCATAGTAAGGGCAAATTCATAGTTAACAGTAATAGTTGGACCATCCTTGAATTCCAATAATCCTGGCCTTATATTTTCAATCTGATTCTTAATATCAGTCACTGTGGACTTTATCAATTCAGAAGATTCCTTGGCGTACTTAAATAATATAGGGCGGCAATATTGAGCAGACGAAGGTCGGGGATTTTTCCAATGTTCTGAAGTATCCGATTTTAGCCTCAGGGGGACCGGAGAAGCCATAAACATGTTGGCATCTGTAATGGATTTATCATCCGTTTCTATTATTTGCTTATATGCACTTTGTCCTGAAGATCCATCACATCCCCACTTGCTGATCAATGTGAGATTTTGCGGAAGATTCTCACTCTAATGGTGAGGTAAGCTTTCTATGAGCTGTTTCGCAGTGTGGTCCACCAGGTCTTGAAGTTTTACTACCGCTGATACCTCCGTCACATGTGGAGTCGGTCCTGCCTTCTTTTTATCTTCTCCAATTTGTTTATATCCTGGCAGAACGTCGACATTATGCTGCTTCAAGGAATTTCGCAATATTGAATATTTGTCCTTAGACATTCCCAAATCCATAAACAATGCCAAAGCCTCTTCAACGGTGTACGGCCTTGGTTGTGAATTTGGCGGCGTGACGATGCTCTTGTTTAACCGGACTTGCCTTCGAAACAGCTTTTGTGATATGTGACCTCTTGTTTCCCTTGTTCGTATATTTGATTGACAGCGCCTCCGATAAGTGATCCGTAGCTATATGACATCTACAAGTTTTCTCTTTCTTGTATAAGCTCTTCCAGGGTTTTAATTGGTCTTCCTGTGCATCGTCCTGTGGACGTAGAGGGTCCATCATCTAGCATCTGCTTACCAGGTTGCGTTTTTGCTATTGAACCATTTAGTATTACGATGTGAGATCTCCAATTTAGTTTTAATACTAGAATATTCAAGTTTAATATTGTTTCTTATACTTTTATCCTGCTCTGGGTTGTCCGATACTACATTTAATTCAACGAGAATAGATTCCTGAAATTCGTTGAAGTTGTTTGAAGTTCTTAATATCTCAAACAATTTTATATTTTCCATCGCCATTTTCACTGTTTATACACAACTTAATGGTTTAGAAGTAAAAAAAAACTATGGAGCTGTAGAAAAAAGGACTGCAATATATATACGGGTATAAAAACGAAAAAGGTAGGTCGAAGTTAAAAAGACTTAACTGCTAATGGATTAAAAGCTAACAACATAATTTAGGTAGCGAAAACTTAAAAATGGTTAAATTATTGAGTTTACCTGAGTATATAGTTTCATTAGTACATTAGTACCAGATTTTTTTGTTTTTCAACTTTGAACTGAATTTAAAAAAAGTATGTTTTTGTATTCCCGAAATATTTTTTATACAGGCTCTTTGCATATTTCTTTACCTAAGTTAAAGGTACATAGCCCTGACTTGTTGAGTCGCATAAACTTTACGATTCCTGTTAGATCCACTAGAAACTTTACCCCTTTGTTCCTTCCACTTTGTAGATCAAATTATTCCTTGCATGAACCGTTTAGGGTCTTATGCTCGGACTATAATTCTCTCTACCTTATAGTATCCACCACTAATTCCCTTCCTCTTCTTAAATCACTAATATTAACATACCTTTCCCGTAATTAGTCCTATTTCTTAACTATCTCTGCATGTTTAGCTCTTGAGTTGTGTTTAGCTCTAATTTTCCTCGAACATTAGTCTAACCTCTATCTTTCCTGCATGTTCGCGATCGGTTCGGTAACACGCGTCGCGCGTCATGCGGCAGCGCCCCCCGGTCGGTTGGGCGGGAGGAGGGGCTGCGATTCTAGCCTGGGTTCCGCGCGTAACAGGCTTCGGCTTGGTGTCGCATGGGCCACTTGATGGTGCAGTCATTGCATATCAACGTCCAGACAGGAAAAAAAAAAAAAAAAAAAAATACAGTTTTGGAATTTTTGGCTTCTACATCGAAAAACTAACAAAAAAAAACGTAAATATTTTGGTTTGGAAAGTACGTTTTTCTCTAGAACTGTGCAACGCAGCATTGAAGATTGATAAAAATGAATACACCTAGTAAATGATACCAAAAACAAAATGATACCTCACACAGTTTACTTTCGGAAGCAGTATTGGGTGTTTGGCATCAGCTGATAATTGCTCAGCCGTCCACCAACTCGTAGTTGGCCATTCTTGCATATAATCGGTGAGAGCTTGCGCAGCTGAAAGCGGCTCTAAAGTGGCTTGTTCTCCAGCAGTAGGTTTCGATCCTATTTGAAAAATTCTTGATCCATTTGTAGGCAAAGAATGCGAACCGCCTGGATCTCCTCAAATGTCAGCATTTTGCTACTGGCCAACATGCCTGATTTAAGGGCCCTGGACCTTTGGATCAAGCGCAAGACGTAAGCCACAATGCGAACCAGATTTGTCCAGAACGAGATGCACTGCACCAAATAAGTAGTGAAGGGAAAGAAAACGTTATATGTAGTATGTTTCATGGATATATTGGTTTTTTATTACATTAAATTTCATTCATATAACTCCGCCTGGTCGAATTCCTAAATTTTTGACTCATTAATCATTTGTAACAGCATTATATACTTGTGCAAGCAAATATGTGGCTGTTGAACGGCAGCCAAGACAGTTGGCAAATTAATATCCATTCTTGCTTATAAAACACATTTTCCGCACACATCTTTGATATCACTACTCAACACGACATTTCCGCTGTGTCCCGAAATGACTTTTTCTAATAGATTTCGGGATTTTTAACTTTTTAAAGAATTATGGTTTTTTTTTTTCATGGATTGGTTTTTGTTTTTAAAATTTTTTAAAATCTGGTATTTTTTTATGTTTTTTTTCAGCTTTTATTTTTCACATAACTTAAGTATCTTATATATGGTTGCTTGGGACTTTGCAGTTCTGAAAATCTGATAAATGCAGTTTTAAATCAGACCCATACACGTTGTAGCTACAGCTTAACGTCGGGAAGATATTAAGCTGTTTAGTTCAAATTTGATAATTTTTTTGCGGTATTTTTTCATGAAATTTTTACTTTAAAAACTCAGGAAAAGTCGAAAAATATCCTGTCCTTTATTTTTTTGTGTAATTATGCGTCGTTTAAGGTATTGTTCATTAAAATCTATGGAGAAACGGTGGAGCTACAGTTCGTTAACCAAACTCAAAAAATGAAAAAACGATAAAAAAATACCTTATTGAAAGTTGCGGGCCCAACTGCCAATTGGGAACAAAGCAAACTCATTCCGGAACTACAATGTAACATCACTAGACATACAGTATATAGATGTGCCAGTTCATACAACGAAAGTGTTACAGAAAAAGAGAGAGAGAGAGCACGGCCATGGTGCAACAATAAATCTTTGCCAGTCGTTTGTCAAACGTCGTCGAAAGAGGTTGTGTAGCGCACGACTTTATTCTGTATTTTCTGTCTCCTTCTTTCTTACAAATAAAATTCTTTCTATTAGTATTCATCTTTTTTTTTAATTTTTTTTATTTTCTTAAACATTTTTCTGAATTATGAATTAAATGTCAGTATTTGTTTTTCATTATTTCGATTTATTATTATTTATATTTATCTATTAGCGAAAAAATGTTCTCGCCTGTCAGCGGAGAAGTAAAACACTTGCTATCTCCTTCTAGCGCGTGTTTGTCTCTGAGTGCCGAGATATTAGGGTTGAAAATATTTATGGTCAATTTTGCAGCTATTTTCCTCTCCAGGTCCTAAGGTCTTTGGCTCGGGGACCGGGACCTGGGCAATTCGGCATGTATGTGTGTGTGTACACAAACACGACAAAATTTTGTCAATGTTTACGTTTTGAAACCGCGGTTTTGAGCTTGAACTGAAATTTGTTATTTTCAAGTTTTGAGGGTTGTTTTTGCAGCCAGCGACCGAGCTGACCCTAAAATATAAAAATAAAAGCTGATATTTGTTTTATTTACTTGAAATTTCACATTTATTTACATATACATACATATCCCTATTTTAGACATGCTTTGGTTTTAACGATCCATATATTAACATTTATAGATGTTTTTATGTACATATATATATATATATATATATATAAATACATATGTATTTAGGAAAATAGGACCTGGAGCTGCAAATTTTTCTGTAACACTTTCGTTGTATGAACTGGCACATCTATATAACTGTATGGTTAGTGGTAACATGCAACCAAAAATAAGATACTTAAGTTATGGGAAAAATAGAAGCACTACCACTGAAAAAATCGAAATCTATCAGTAAAATCATTTTTGGCCACAGCCTAAATAAAAAGTTCAATTTTCTCGAGTAGTGTATTTTATGCTTATCCATCTATTTTTTCATGGATTGTGGATGGTGACAGTGTGAATCGGTGTTTCAGCTCATTAAAAAATTCTCACCGTTCCCCCGGGATATGTTCAGGGTGCAGAAGCTATAAATGCAACAAAACTTTCCATTATTGTGCTCACAGCTGACGCAGCCCGATTGGGTTATTGATACTTCGTATTAAAATCTCTATTACACATAACAGAGGCCCTTTGTATGAGCAAAGCACTAACGCGTACGCATAACAGCACTTAATTTAGCTCGTAACTGTACACGAATAAATAGATCACACTTTTGCGAATTGCAGAGTAAGTAAAAACCAAAACTTTTGGTCCAAAAGTATTAGCTGAAAACGGAAAACGCAAAATTAAGGAAAAACCGGAGCTTGATAGTTTACTTATACTTATACTGTACAGACCCTGAGATAAGGGTGTCATATAAGCTACCGGACCAATGCAGCATATTCCAGGCGGAAGTTTTCGCGATACGGAAAGCGGCGGAGGCTGCTCAGTCTACGGATCGCCCACACGACGTGATCAACCTGTTCGTGGACAGCCAGGCGGCGATAAGATCCATGCAGTCGTCAGCGGTCAGTTCCAAAAATGTCTTGGCAAGAAGGGAGGCACTAGAAATCCTAAGCACGACTAAGTCAGTGCGGATCTACTGGGTTCCCAGCCACCAAGGCATCGATGGTAACGAGATGGCTGACGTTCTGGCTAAGGACGGCGTCGGGCTGGAAAACGAAAGAACTGAGAACGTACCGGTCTCCCTTAGAACGCTCCAAAGCGATCTAGAGAAAAAGGCCAACACTAAAGCATGGAACAGGTGGAGCAACACCACCACCTCAAAGACCATGTGCAGGGAGCGCAATGGGAAACTCAGCCACTACCTACTGCACCTACCACGGAAGGACTGCAGAATGCTAGTGGGAATACTCACAGGTCACTGTCTGACTGCGGCACATGCTGTCAAGCTGGGCATCACCAACAGTGGCAGCTGCAGGAAATGCGATGAACCCGGGGCTATCGAAACCCTGGAACATCTCATCTGCATCTGCCCGGCTCTTTCACGGGCTAGGAGAAGATACCAGGCGCCCCGGTACTGGCATCACTGGAGGATGCCTCCAAGAGGACGCCAGGGGAATTTCTTTCCTTCGCGAAAATCTCCTCGATCCTCACGGAATTCGAAACCGCGTAAACAACTCAGGAAGGTCCATACACACCTATCCGGATAACTAAGGGCCATATTGGCCTGAGAGGCCCCATGAGGGCCGTCCGGGTTAACCTAACCTAACCTATAAAAATTAAAAAATGTATGGAAATCGGAATTTTTGAATTTTGTTTTAGAGATAAGGTTTATTATTTAAAAATATAGTTTTTTTAACATTTATTCACCTAAGCTTAGAATAAAAAAAGGCTACAGATAAAAAATACATTTATTATTTCAAAGCTAACTCGGACGGCAAGCCAAAGCTAAAACTAAAAAGCGAATAATGCGATTTAATTCTAGATTAAAAAAGTTAGATTTTGTTACATAGTGTTATTATGAATTCCTTAAGGCACATATATTGTACGTGCTAGAGCTTTAAGTATCCTGGAGTACTTGAAACTCGTATAAGCGGATTATCACAGATGACATCATTTTGTGTGTAAGATCGCGACATTCTGTCAGTCTGGACGATAAAGATGTGTATAGTTTGAGTACATGAGATTAATTATAGGGTATTTTACCTTGGGTGCAATTTTCATGTCTCCAAACAGAAGATCTTGTTTCTTAGCAGTTCGGCGGCGTATTTTGGAAGTCTTATCCGGTAAGCTATCAGTAAAAAAATAAAACAAAGGTGTCATTTTTAATATCGCTTTGCATTGGTCTTTAAATATATATATATATATATATGTATATATATATATATAAATATATATATATAAATATATATATATATATGTACCTACATAAGTCAGTTTTACTATTTTAAAGAGAGTCCGGTAATCATAGAGTACATATAATTCAAGTAAATGTATATGTATGTATGTAACACCTAGAAGAAAGCATCTTCGACTTTTTGAATTGCCATACCCCCTTTCGTACCAACGAATCGCAACATTAAATGAATTCAACAATTTGAAATACGATATATGAATCTACCAAAAAGCATACATGATTATGTTAACATTTTGAACTTTTATTTAAAAGCAAAAAATTTAATAAAAATTCATGTCCGAACGCCAAATAGTTTCTGCACGTTTTGTTTTCAAAACGGCAACAAATTCCTCGTCGAAATAAAAAGTAAACAACTTTGTATACAACTAAATAAATCTTAATTGCAAAAGGAAACGAGAAGGAACGTGAGTCGCTTCTAGTCGCGACTCTACTTTTATACCAGTATATCAATTTGTGAGCTTATGATTGAAATTTTAATAGATATTTCAGTCCTGTCCAGGGTTCTCTACAAGAAATTTATTTTTTTACTATATAAAAATAAGTCGGGTTTCCTTACTGACGCCATCACTCCAGAACGCACGAACCGATTTCCACGGTTTTGCATTCGTTGGAAAGGTCTTGGGCTCCGTGAGGTTTATAGCAAAGAAAATTCACGAAAAATTTCAACAGAAAAGCGGGAAAATGTATTTGTATTATCTACTATATACAACAATACAGCGCCATCTCTGATACATAGCATGTACTACAAACCAATATTTTAAGTAGGCGCCGGTGCGTGATACATTGTTTGACAGCTACTCATTGTTCTCTGCTCAGTTAATTTCATGTGACAAACCGGTATTGTGCTCACTGTGAAAACGAAATTTTAAAAAAAAGTTATTCGTTTCCTCACATTTCAATTGGAAACCACCAAATCAATCACGTGTATTGTGAAAATTTGTATTCAATTTCAACAGCAGGCCTTTGTCTTTAAGGTGGTAAGTTGAACTGTGTAAATTATGTGGATCGTGCTTTTGAGGTTAAATTCACCACTCTGTCCACAGTCCAAAATGCCTACAGAACGACGTGCGAACATCGGACGCCGCACAAGACATGCAAGCCAGCAACAAGTGTATTCACAGAACTTAAGAGAAGAAAGACAAAATATAATAAGAGAAAATTCCCGATTGGGACAGCGCGTGAGGACAAGAAGATCATTGTCATCATACAATCGCTTGGCATTCCAATATGATCCCACTGCGAACTACAGTGATGATGAAAATTTAGATATTGGACCAATGACGAATATATGTCGATATTGCAATGCGTTAAAGTTCAAAAGAGAAACGGCTGGATTGTGCTGCGCAAGTGGAAAAGTCAAACTGGATCCATTACTTACACCACCACAGCCACTGAAACCATTGTTCGATGGAAGTGATCCCGATTCCAGCCATTTTCTTCAACACATCCTTGAATATAATAACTGCTTTCGCATGACTTCCTTTGGAGCTAATATCATTCGAGAAGGCGGCTTCATGCCGACTTGCAAGGTAAAAGATACAACACACATAACCAATCACTAACACAAACAAAATGAATTGCAACACGTAACAACTACATATACACCACACACTACACCATCACACGATCAGAAGTTACACCGTATTCTTCAACAAATGATTGTTTGCAATTACAGATACAAGGACAAATATATCATTTGCATGGTTCAATGGTGCCAACACCAGATGAACCGCATCAATTTCTGCAAATATATTTCATTTCGTCGATGGTGGATCAGCTGAATGTGCGGTGCAATATACAGGGAACACAACAGTTAAAGAGACGAATTATTGAACAGTTGCAAGAATGCTGCACGCTAATAATGCTGTGGTTAATATGTTCAAAACAGCATTGGAACGAATGCCATCGGATACGCACAAATTTGTCATAAAAGCGGATTGTACCCCAACAGGTGAACATGTGCGAAGATTCAATGCACCCACCGTTAATGATGTTGCTGCAATTATTGTTGGCGATCAAACTAAATCGCGAGACATTGTCGTTCAGCGAAGAAGCAATATCATGCATCGTGTAAACGAGACACATCGTTTGTACGATGCGTTACAATATCCAATCATTTATTGGCAAGGGCAAGACGGATACGACATCACGTTGAAGATGGTCGATCCAATTACAGGTACAATATTCATACGTTCCATTAACAATTCATTTAATTTTGAATTTTCAGGCGTATCAACGAATAAAAATCTAAGCGCAATGAATTACTATGCGTATAGTATGATGATTCGTACACATGAGGAGAATGTCATTCTAAAGTGCCGTCGGCTATTCCAGCAATTCGCTGTCGACATGTATGTTAAAGTCGAGACAGAACGTTTAGCGTTTATCCGATTCAATCAGGCAAAGCTACGATCTGAGGACTATATACACTTGCGTGATGCTATTCATTCAGATGGTGATGTTCAGAATATTGGACGTCTGACGATTCTCCCATCATCTTATATCGGAAGCCCACGCCACATGCACGAATACGCTCAAGACGCTATGACGTACGTGCGAAATTATGGAACTCCGGATTTATTTATTACGTTCACATGCAATCCGAAGTGGACGGAAATTGAACGTGAGTTGGAACCGGGCCAAAAACCGCAAGATCGCCATGACATAATCGCCAGAGTATTTCAGCAAAAACTCAAGGTTATGATGGATGTGCTTACTAAGTATCGAGTTTTTGGTGACACACGTTATATGTATTCGGTGGAATGGCAGAAGCGTGGACTACCGCATGCTCATATCCTAATTTGGTTGCTGAACAAATTACATTCAAATGAAGTGGATGACATCATATCAGCTGAAATTCCTGATCCAGTCACTGATCCCCATCTACACGACATTGTGACGACACAGATGGTGCATGGACCGTGCGGTGCATTAAATCCATTATCGCCTTGCATGGCTGATGGAAAGTGCACAAAACGATATCCGCGACCGTTAGTTGCTGAAACAGTCACAGGGAATGATGGATATCCAGTTTATCGTCGGCGTTCAAAAGATAATGGTCGAACTATAAAAGTTAAAGTTCAAAATCAAGAGATTGAGATCGGAAATGAATTCATTGTCCCATATTGCCCGCTGCTATCACGAATTTTCAAAACACATGCAAACGTTGAGAGTTGTCATTCGGCCAAATCAATCAAATATTTGTGCAAGTACGTCACAAAAGGCAGCGACATGGCTGTGTTTGGTATTGCGTCGGAAAATACGAATGACGAAATCAGCAACTTCCAAATGGGCAGATACATCAGTACTAATGAAGCACTGTGGCGATTATTGTCATTTAAAATTCATGAAAGATATCCCACAGTTGTACATTTAGCAGTGCATTTGGAAAATGGCCAAAGAGTTTACTTCACTGAGGCTAATGCGGCACAATGAGCTGAGAGACCACCATCGACAACATTGACTAGCTTCTTTGCAATGTGTGAAGCAGATCCATTCGCAGCGACGCTGATGTATGTTGAAATGCCCAAGTATTACACTTGGAATCAATCAACAAAGAAATTCCAACGTCGCAAACAAGGAACCCCAGTTCCAGATTGGCCACAGGTATTTTCCACTGATGCACTAGGTCGCATGTATACTGTTCATCCTAGAAATGATGAATGTTTTTATTTGCGACTGCTGTTGGTAAATGTACGTGGACCAAAATCATTCGCGCATTTGAAAACTGTGAATGGCCACCAATGCCAAACATATAGAGAAGCATGTCAACTATTGGGTTTGCTGGAGAACGATTCTCATTGGGATTTAACACTTGCGGATTCAGTTGTTTCATCAAATGCGTACCAAATACGAACGCTGTTCGCAATTATCATCACCACATGTTTTCCTTCACAACCAATTCAGTTATGGAACAAATACAAAGGCGACATATGTGAAGATATCTTGCATCGCTTGCGCATTCAAACGAATAATCCTGACATCCAAATAACCGATGACGTTGCCAGTAATTCCCCGTGGAACGCCTGCAGATGAAATGCATGCTTGCCTGAAGGCATCACCTTTATGGAATAACGTAAAAACATTATCGCTAACAACTAATATGAGAGTTCAACTTCAAAATGATCAAAGTGCTGCACAATTTTCCAAACAATTGTTAGCTGTTGGAAATGGAAAAGTCCCAGTTGATGCGACATCTGGATTAATTACTCTTACAAACGACTTTTGCCGATTTGTAGACTCTCAATTAGCTCTTATTGAAAATGTTTTCCCAAACATTAGTGAGAATTATCAGAATTATGCTTGGTTAAGACAACGAGCAATTCTTGCCGCAAAGAATAATGATGTACACGCACTGAATTTCACAATTCAATCAAAAATTGCTGGCGATTTGGTGACATACAAATCCGTTGATTCCATAACAAATCCCGATGATGTAGTAAATTATCCAACAGAGTTTTTGAACTCTCTGGAGTTACCAGGATTTCCACCACATAACTTGCAACTTAAAGTTAGCACAGTTATTATGATATTGCGTAATTTGAATCCACCGCGACTTTGCAACGGTACTCGACTTTCGGTAAAAAGACTTATGCCGAATTTGATTGAGGCAACCATTATTAGCGGAAAGTACGCAGGTGAAAATGTATGTATTCCTCGAATACCAATGATTCCGACTAATCTTCCGTTTGACTTCAAACGATTGCAATTTCCAGTTCGCCTTGTGTTCGCAATGACAATTAACAAGTCGCAAGGCAAATCGCTTAGTGTTCGCGGAATAAATTTAGAAAATCATTGTTTTTCACATGGGCAGTTATACGTTGCGTGTTCACGAGTTGGGAAACCATCTGCTTTGTTTGTGTTAACGTCAGACCAATTGATAGTCAATGATTGATAGTCAATGTTGTCGATGGTGGTCTCTCAGCTCGTTTATTTATATATTCGCCAACAGATTTAAAATCCTTAACTGGCTAAACTAACTTAACTCTAACTTACATTATACAAAAACAAAATATAACAAATCAAACATGAAATAGAAAAAAATCGGAAAGTATCCGTCTGACGGCTCCTTTCCCCTGACAAAAGTCAAACCGCATCCCTGCTGGCAGCGCATTATGTTGGCGGAGAACCCTGGAGATGGGCTCATTATTGCCATAGTTGGTCCGATGCCGATCAATCACAAAAGGTGCATGTATTCTTAGGCTCCTGGCAGGCGCACTAAAGCCTATCCTACCAAGCAAGTCTGGGCAATCAATATTATTAACTATTAGGTCATACAGAAATATCTGTGCCGCGATGGTCCTTCGATCCTCGAGAGAGGAGAGGTGCACGAGACGACATCTGCGCTCATACGACGGAAGGGGGAGAGAAAAGTTCAAGGGCTGGAGCGCAAACTTCAGAAACTTTCTTTGCAATCTCTCGATACGTGCAATTTGCACTACTCCGGAGGGGTTCCAAACAACGGAAGCGTATTCGAGCCGTGACCGTACAAGGAACGAGTACAGACATAGCCTCGTATATGGGTCTCTGAACTGGGATGCATTGCGTAGGCCTTTGGCAGAATAAAATTCAGATGCTCAATAAAGAGAAGTTTTGAGTCGAACAAGACCCCTAGGTCAAGTATCTCCGTCTGCTTTAAAAGCGGTTGGCCATCTATTGTATATGAGGCCAGCACATTGAAGATACTCTTGCTAAAAGAGACAGAGGAACATTTGCTAATGTTGAGACGGAGCGAGTTAAGTCTGCACCAGCGAGAAACTCCATCTAGATAACGCTGCAGCAGGATACTGTCGCCTACGGTTTTGACAGCACGAAAAATTTTCAAGTCATCAGCAAAGAGCAGATACTCAGAGTTTTGAATGCTGAGACAAATGTCATTGATAAATATTAAGAAAAGCAGGGGACCAAGTGCACTTCCATGAGGAAGGCCGGAAGTAGCCACATATGGGTCCGAACGCTTTCCATTTATCAAGACCACATACTCCCGTTGGTTAAGAACTAAACCAACCGAGCAGGCAGGAATGAAACCCTAGTTGATATAGCTTGGCTATCAGGGCACTGTGAGAAACATTATCAAAGGCCTTGGCAAAGTCAGTATACACAGCGTCAACTTGAGTGTGCAACTCAAAGGCACGACTGCAAAAATTACTAAACGTGACAAGATTAGTGGTCGTGGATCTACCCGCCATAAACCCGTGTTGATTTGGGCTGATATAAGACTTTATGAAGAAAGTGATCTTTTTGGCTAGGATTCGCTCAAAAAGCTTCGACACATTACTCAGTTTAGCAATTGGTCTATAATTGGAGATCTCATTCTTAGCCCCTTTTTTAAAAATTGGCGTAATCGTGGCAGCCTTCCACCTCTCACAGAAACGACCCGTGGTAAGAGACATTGTGAAGAGTATTTTGAGAGGATCACAAAAAGCAACACCACAGTTGCGAAGAAGGAAGGGAGAAATACCATCACTGTCGGGCTTAGCAGAATTGTCAAAATCGGATATAGCTTCCAAGATGTCAGCGTCAGATATAGCCAGTTCCCCAATATTAACCACCGAAGGGATGGAATTACGTATACCTGAGTCATTCCAAGCTGCATAAGGTTCAAAGTTTGAACTGAAAAAAGAAGCAAACAAATTAGCTATGCCACCATCAGTAGTTGCGGTCGAATTACCTAAGCTCATAGCAGACGGAAGAGAGCTTGTCGATCTTTTGGAGCTTACGAAGCGCCAAAACGACGTGGGATTGATTTTAAGACCCCTCTCAACGTCAGAAATGTACTGATTATATAAAAATTTACTAAGAAAAGTAAACTCGCGCTTATGCTGCACATACCTCGCCCAGTCAACAGGGTCACGCGTCATCCCAAAACGTTTATAGAATTTGTTACGTAGATTTTTATATCTCCCTAGACCCTTGGTATACCATGGTAGCCTATAGGAGCCATGTACTCTTTTGGAAGCATTACTTTCAATAATTTGACGAATAGTAGTTACGAAACTGCAATAAGAAGCGTCAGCCACAGGATGCGATAGAACAGAAGCCCAGTTTATGTTCGACAATTCATCCCGTATAGCATTCAGACTTATATCAGTAAAGAAATATTCAGAAAATCGTTCCGCCCAGGGCGAATACCGATGGAATTTGGCCGAAACTACTAACGGCATATGATGCATGTCGCATTCTGCAATAGGCAGTTCGCAGCATGTAACACAGCAATCGGTGTCCGAACTAACAAAGACTAAGTCTAGTATCTTATTTAACCTATTGAATACACTTGACTATTGTCTCGAAGATTATTATATACATTAACAATGTTATGCGTGTGCGCTTTGTAGATTTCATACCCACTATTTGGTGGGATATACGATGCGCATATATATAGAGTCTCCGACTGACTGGCCACCGACACACCAATCTGATCCAAGAGAGAGTAGTCTTCAAGCAGACGAACCGGATCACAGCGCAGGGTGCGTCTAACAGCCACAACGACCCCACCTCCTCTGCAGCGCTTCGTTTTGGACCAGTCTCTGTCCTTACGAAACACCTGGAAAAGGTTGGGATCGAAATACTTGTTGTCGAAGAAATTTAAGTTGAGCCAAGTTTCAACCAATATGATGATATCGAAGTCGCACGTAGAGGTTTCCAAATAGACAGCCTGGGCCTTGGTGCGCATACCAGCTATATTTTGGAAATATATGCGTAGGGATTTAGCACCGTCCATCGGCACGGTCGCAGACATTGTCGATGTCGTCCGGCCAGCGGGCACGGGGGGAGGCTTCAGAGCAGGCAATTCCCACTGAGCCACAGGGGCATGTGAAGTCTGCCAAGTCGTCGCCGTGCGAAACAGCAGCCAATCACCATCATCCAAAAGATTAAGCGGGCACGCGACAGGGAGATTCAATTTTGTCAATAGCGCTGATAGTGACGCCGAAGAGAGTGCTCCACTAAAGAGCGAACGCCGGGCTGCTGACTCTCCCCAAGTGTCGAGGGCAGCGCCGACGCAAGCATAGCACACGAAGCAATGTAATAGCGTTCTTTGTTGAGATGATGATGCTGGAGAGAGTGAGATCCGAAAGAGAGCGGCAGCAAGAGCAGCGCCATCCGAACCAGCAGCAGCCGAGCAAATTTCGCACAAAGCGCAGCGCGATAAGAACTTATGTTGTTGCTGCGTCGAAGAGGAATTCCAAAAATGCTCCAACGGGCGGTTCCTCATAGCAGAGACGCGAACAAGTGCAGGTAGAATAATTTTTGGAGAAGCGGCGATCATGAACCCAAATCGCGCCGCTCACTGGGGTTTTTTGACGTGGACGGAACTGGACCTTCCTGGGTGGGCGTGGACGTCCGCAACGGTACCATACCTCGTAGATCAACTGCAGTCGAATCGGCTTCCGGCCTCTGCCGATGCACAAAACGGGAAACTCTTACTGATGCAGGCCAGAACTTGCCATCATAGACAGCAGAGAAGAATGCTTCAGGGATTCCAAGTTTGAAGTTGACAAACTTCAACGCAAATAAATCGGCATCTCGCTTGACCAGCTTCGTACAAGAAATTTTTGATTCCGGCACCTTAAGTTTTTCGGCAACAAATTTGACCACCGCCTCGGGTTCAGTTGCGGTTGAAAATTTCCCGACATGCAAGTATTTGCTGCTCTGAACGACGTTTAACTGCTCACAGCTCGGAGCAATACCAAGAAAACGCTTGGGGTTTTTGTTTCTATTTTTTCTCTCCTTCCTCCTGACTGTGACAAAGTCATCCAATTCAGACGGGATAGTAGCAGCTGATTCTGGTTCAGTGACCGCGGAGGCGGCCACTAACCTCGGAGACATCCAATCAGCCGTTGGCAAGGGCTTACTAGTCTCCTTCCTTGGAGGCTTCACCCGCTTGTCAAAAAGTGCCTGAAAGTCCAACTTTAGATCTCGATACAGGCCTTCGAGCTTCAGAACCTTTTCATTAATCTCGTCAATTTTGGAATGCGAGTCATTTGCAACCACACAGTAAATTACATTGCCACAGCAAGTTAGGCAGATTTATTAAAAGTTTAACAGCATCTGAATGCAGGTCAATGCACGTCAGATGAAACGCACGCCGGCATATAGAAGAGCACCGAACAGCATCAAAACAACGAAGCTGCGCGGCAGTGACGTCCGAATTGCATTCCGAGCAATGATGAAGCGACATGGCAAAATTTGTAGACTTGGAACCTTTGGTGACTCGGGACTGGCCTTTTTGTGACCGAAAAGGAAGTTGGGCAATGCGTAGTGTTGATTTTTCAGTAGAAATAATTCGGGAACACTTCGTTTTGGTTTTGGTTTTGGTTATTTTGTCTTTATTCATTTAATTTATTTTATATATGTATGACCTTGCTTTTACTTGTGGTTTGTCGTGGTGTGTGGGTTTTTGCTGACTCGTGGTAAAGCGGCCAGGTGTGCGCTTGTAGTTTCGGGCGGTTCGACTGCCGAGTGTGGTATCTTGACTGGTGAATTGCCCAGGTATTGTCTCTGGGATTCTGGCTGATGATACTGCCCAGGTATTGTCTCTGGGATTCTGGCTGATGATCTGCCCAGGTATGGTCTCTGGGATTCTGGCTGATGTACTGCCCAGGTATTGCCTCTGGGATTCTGGCTGATGTACTGCCCCTTCTTCGGTGCATCTTGCGCTTTTTATGTTCTTCGCCGGCGGGTGACATCGTACGTCAGATCCCGGCGTCAGCGACTTTTTACATTGATTTCCGCTTGTTTGTTAAACGATCGGGTGTTACTTATTTTTATGCTTAATCGGTAAAAGATATTGTACCACTTCCATAAAGGTGGGTCAGTGGGTTTGGGTTAGTTTCTGCTTTAGTTGTGTGTGTTACATTTGTATGCTTACTTAGTAGAACATAGTGTACCACTTCCATAAAGATGGGTCAGTGGGTCTGGGTTGATTTGGGTTCTTAGTTTTGGGGAATTGGGCGCGCATTTTATGCCGGCTTGACTTGTTGTGCAATAATGCCATGATATTTCCTATGAAGGTCAACTGACGCTGGCGATTGTGAAATATCGTAAGAGTGGGAAGACCGAGAATTGGCCTACTTGCCTCATTGCGAATAACGCAATGGGTTCGGTGCTTTAATATTGCTGTTTGCAAAAACGTATTGACCTGTCGATTGTGCGACACGTGATACGGGAAGGGCAACGAGGGTTCTTCCAAGTCTTCTTGGCAGGGGATTATTCTAGACATTCAGAGCTTCTTATATTAGGGTGTAGATAGTATAGCCTAAGGAAATGTAGCGATCAATGGTTCCCATGGTTCGTTACAAACTTTACATTTTACATTTTTACATCTTTTAGAACAAATATTCTACATATACCATTTAGATTCTACATCTCGCGCACTGTACAGGGCAGAGTGTGTGCGAGCGAGAAAGAGAATAAGTAGCGTCAGCAACGCCAGAGGAGGTGGGGGAAGCAACTGAAAATTAATTTCTTCATTTTGGCAATAATAATTATCCGATCTGTACCAGATTTGGCAATCTGGTAGATATAGTCATTCTCTACGATTTTCGTCCTTTTGTGAAGGCGGAAGGGGGCGTGGCAAAATTTGGAAAGAAACTTGATTCAGTGTGATATCACATGAGTCTGGAAACAAAATTTGGTTGCTCTGTTTTGCGGTGAATTTAATGCTAAACTTTTTTCCATCGATAAAGAAAGTTTAATGGTCATTTTCACTACACATAATAATTTGAAATTTTATTTTTGATCTCAAAACATATATAGTTTTATTAAAAAATGTCTGGTTTCCCAGACATAAGCAGCCTTATGTAAATAATCTTCGTTCTTTATTATTTGCACTGCCCACTTTAAATATCCATTTTTTTATATTTTTTTATTTCCTGCTTTATCCTATCGCTACAAGTATAAACTTATTTTTATTGCGTTAGTCACTCGTATGTAGAGTAGTATACATATGTATATAATTCATTTTGGATGTTATTTACTTAAGCCTAATAATTAAACATTGAAATTTTGACAAAGTTATGTACTTAAAGCAAATACTTATATACTAACATTTTATTTATTTATTTAATTTTTTTTTAATATTAATTTTAATTCTTTTTATTTATTTATTTTTTTTTGTTTTTTTGTTTTTTTTTATTTTTTTATACTTAATGATGAATTTTTGTTGTTTTTATTTTTATTGGTTTCCTAAATGCTCTTTAATTTTATTATGAAATTGAGTTGCGCTCCTAATGGATTTGATGTGATGAGGAAGACTGTTCCATAAGCGGATTGCATTAACAACTGCCTCTTCGAGCAAAGCGTTTGAGTTCGAGGGCATAAATAGTTGTTAGTTCTTTGTGATGTAGCAGGGTTAAGTTCGCAGTAAAGGTAAATCGGTTCTTGGGTCGTTACAATTTTATGAAAGTATACTAAAGTTCTAAAATCTATCCAAGTCGTCAAGCTAAGGTCAAGTATTTTATTTGTCAAGTGTGATACATGGTCGAAACGTCTTAAATTAAACACATATCGAACAATTGAATTAAAGGCTACTACTAGTGTGCGCATGTAGCGAGTATCACTATGTCCAAATATTTCAACACCATATAATAGAGTGGGGATGAGAATGACTTTAGAAATCAGAAGTCTTATTTCTTCTGGTAAAAATGTTTTAAACGCTGACAATTGGCGTAACAGACCATAGGTACGTCCTGTTGCCTTTGAAATGTGTTTGCTCCATGACAGTGTGCTGCTAAATGTTATGCCCAGGTTAACTGCATGGTCTTCATAGGAAATGGGTGCGTTGTCAATGTGTAGTTTCTCCAGATTTTTTGTGTTAATACTTTTTTTTAGCAATTACTAAACATTTTGACTTTTTAGGATTTATTTCCAAGCCATTCTCTTTTGCCCATTTCTCTATTATGGAAAGCATTTTGTTGCACGTACTGACACAAACATTTATTTCATTAACGGGACTGCTAACATAAATTTGGACGTCATCAGCATATAGATGTACTTCACATTCGGACAGGACACTAGGTAGATCATTAACATATATTGAAAACAATAATGGGCCTAACACAGATCCCTGAGGAACACCCCGCGTAAGTTTCATAAAAGTGGAAACTTTTTTACCTGAGACTACTGCTTGCAATCGATTTGTAAGATAAGACTTTATAAAGTTGACTGCAGTGTCTGAGAAATTGAATATGTTCGTCAATTTTGCGCAGAGTATTTTATGGTTTACGGAGTCGAATGCCTTACTATGGTCAAGAAGTGTTAAGAACGTAACCCAGTTCTTGTCAAGTTGCTGTCGTATATCTTCCACAATATCTGTTATGGCACTTATGCAGCTTCGTTTCTTTCGAAAACCCGACTGCTTTTGACTCAACAGCGAGTTTTGAGTCAAAAAGTGTTCAATCTGTGAAGACATAAGATTTTCAAGAACTTTTGAAAGAAATGGAAGTATTGAAATCGGTCTATAGTCATTGTTTTGTTTCGGGATGGGGAAAATTTTTGCCTTTTTCCATTCAGTCGGGAACGTGGATGTAGTAATTGCATTGTTTAATATATACGTGACGTGGGACAACATTTTCGGTAGTAAGATTTTTAAGAATTTTGGATTGATGCTATCAAAGCCTTCCGCATTGGACTTTACCTTAAGTATACACTCAAGGACATCACATTGATTGACACACACAAAGCTAAAGCTATTATCACAGAGTGGGGTTGAATTCAGGTACATGTTGTTTGTCGATTCAGGTACACCAGTCATCGAGAACCTTCTGTTAAGCTCTTCGACATTGACATCGTGCTCAGTCTTCTGTCTGCATTTTCCGATTCCCAAGTTGTTCATTTCTGTCCACCTTTGTTTGATAGTGGAGCAGTTCTGGAATTTTGATTTATAGTAGTTACACTTAGCTGATCTTATATCCTTGGTAACCGTTGCTCTTAATCGTTTGTATGTTAAACGAAATTCATCAGTTTTATAACGCTTCCATTTATGGAAAGCAATATCTCTCTGATGCATTAGCTTTTTGATTTCACTGCTAAACCATGGTTTTTGTCTTAGCTTGGTTACTTTGGTTTTAAGAGGAACAAACTTATTGAACAGGTACAGAATATTATTGTTTAAAACACTCAATTGACTATCAACATGGGGAGATGTGTAAATGGAAGACCAGTCACATGCGTTATATTCTAGTTCTAGTTCATTAAGGTCGATATTCTTATAGTCTCTATACATAAAGGAATCAGTTTTGTAATCTAAAGTCAAGTCATATGTTAGGAAAATTAGGTCATGTTTGGAAAAAGCTGGTACTGATACCTGGTCATAGAGTAAGGTCTTATTAGGGTCATTAATAAAAAAAATGTCAAGAAGTGTATCACAGGTATTGCTGAAGTGTGTAGGCATAGTTACATTAACGGCATACAACCCCAGAGAAGCAAAGCTATCTAAAAGATGATTCTCTTTCAAGATATTGCTATTGAAATCGCCGGCCAAAATAATGTCCGTGTATGTCACTGAAATGTCCGAGATAGTGTTAATTAATGGCTCATAGTCGATTGTCCTATTGGGTCTATAAATACATCCAACTAAAATTTTCATATTTTCTTTGCTTGAGATTTCCAAAAGTAGATACTCAATGGGACATTCAACTGGTTGTTTACATTTAACATTACATTTTAATCTAGTGTTGACATATATAGCTACACCACCTGCATGTCCAACACGATCAGAACGAAAAACAACATAACCGTCACACATAATTGACAAGTCACAGAACTCAGGAACAAACCACGTCTCGGACACACATATAATATCTACATTTGAATTGGTAAAGAGTAATTTAAACTCATCAATTTTCCTTAGCAAACTTTGTGCATTAATGTGGACAACTTTAAGACCATTTCGGTGTTTACTAATAATTTTAAGCATGCAACCGGTTAAGGAACTACCTATATCACCACTCATTTTTTAAATGGGAAATTATAAGGGGCGCAACCTCAATAACAGCAGAGCATTGTATTAAATTTAAATGAAAGATATAGTAAATTAATGATATAAATAACCTAACTTTTAAAACTAAGAGTATTCGGTTAAGAGCGAAAGCTATTTACGACGCCTACTGCGTCTTTCGATCCAGCCAAAGCGCCAGTGGGAGAGGCAGAGGATGGTACTTGGAGAGGCTCAGCGGGTACGCTAGCTGGTGCTAGTAGAAAAAGCTCATCCATGCGTTCAATGCATTGAACGCCCTCTCTCTCATTACAGCGCACGTGCACAAGGCCGCGCCGCGTGAAGACTGCGGAGAGAACATGGTGCTTTTTCATCTTCATGGCCTCTTTGAATATGAGGTAATGCTCTCTTAAAAGCTGCTCATTCACATATATTGCAGCTTCAGAGTCAAAACCTACTAACTGCAAGCTCAGTTGTCTCTTGCTCTCTCGCCGGTATGCCCCAATTTTCTTTAGAAGATTGATCTTCTCGCGGACGCTTTCCAATTTTATTATTATGACGGGATCCACGTTACTGTTTTGGGTTTTGCGGGCCCTGAAAGCATCCCGGATTCTTGGTGGTGGGGTCAGCTGGAGATTGAAGCAGAGCTTATTAAAGATCGCTCTTACATTTTCACCGTCCACATAAGGAACACCGTGTAGTCGCAGTTCACTCGCGCTAGCTGCCATGTGTTCGGCCGTCTGTCTCGCCTCTATGCCTCCAACTCTCTCCCCCAGTGCGCGCAGTTCCGCAACCTCTCGGTCCAGCCTCTCGACCCGTGCACCCAGTCGATCTCTCTGAGATCGAAGATCACGCACCTCCTGCTCCAAGTTTATGACTCGGGCGCCCATCTGCTTCACCTCACCAGCGATCGAGTCCAAGCGCTCCATAAGCCTGCCGAGGATGCGCTCTTCTGCTTCCCGGACATGGGACGCAATTTTGTCAGTCTGCTCTTGGAAGCGAGACTTCAGCAGCTCCAGCAGTTGAGCTGAAGGGGCGTCGGAGAGGCGCTCACTCGCGGTTCCAGCATTGTTCCGAGTGCGCTTTGTTGGCGGTGCAGTGGAAGACGACATTGTTTTTGTTTAGTGATGTTTCCAGTTCTCCTTTGTGCGTGTTTTTCTTGAATGTGCTTGAATGTGTGTGCAGTGATTTGACGACAGTGTTTTGTTGTTGGTTTTTTTTTTTTTTTTTTTTTTTTTTGCTTTTTGCTTTGGTTGCTTTGGTTTAGCAATTATGTATAATTAAACATAGTTTGAGTTGACGGTTGTTTATATTTTCTTCGTTTGATTGATTTTACACTGCTGAATTATGATTTAACACGCAGATAACTATAAATTTGCAGGTTTAAGCTATTAATTAACGTTAAAACGACGGAGCGACTCGCAAACATGTAGAACGTATGTACATGTACATACATACATACTCCCATATGCTTACGCACGGCAGTGGTCGATCTATCCCGTCTTCTTCGTTCGTGCACTTTACTCGCGCTCTAGCTAACGTTCGTTCTCAGCTTAGCAGCGCCTCAGCTGATGCTCTCATTCTATCGGTTTCTCTCGCTCTCTTCTAAGATGCTCATCTGCCTTGTAATAAATATAAACTTAAAATTTATATGGAAGAACTTTTTTCCGATCTATTTTGAGATATCACATGTATAATATATAAAATACTAGCTGTACCCGGGCACGGTTCACTATTGCATATTATGGTTGCATGGTTAAGAAGTGAGTCGAATAATACGTTCAATATAAATTTATTTTTGCAATAATTAGCGGGTGTAAAATAGCCAATATTCCATCCCTTTTCGATCGACTCCCCTTTCGTCTTCTGCTATGCATACGGATGCTTCGTTTTATTATCTCTGGTACGGATTTCCGTTCTTCCTCATTCATATTCGAAAACCTACTATTCAGACAAAGGATTAATAATTTATAATTTCACTTTGCCATTAAGGCAGCATAATCCAGGCGTTTTTCCAAAAAACGTCAATGCCCCGCAAAGCTCGCAACCTTCCGTGACCCATAAACGCGGCGCTCTTCGAAAAAAAATTATATCCTGTACCGGAATGCGATCAGGTACCAAAAAATACAAGACCTTTTCGTTTGCTTTCTTCCAAAAGGTATTTTTTGTTCATTTTTTAGTTTTGGTTAACGAATTTTAGCTCCAAAGTTTCTCCATAGATTTTAATGAGTAAAACCTTAAACGACGCCTTAAAAATGCACCTATATACAAAAAATAAAGTACACAGGATATAATTCGACTTTTCCTGACTTTTTGAAGTAAAAATTTCGTAAAATATACTGCACAAACATCTTCATTTTTGCATTTGAATGCTTTATATTTCCCAGACGGTAAGCTGAAATCACAGTGTTTATGTTTAATTTCTGTTCTTTTCAGAACATCAAAGTTCTTTACAACCAGACATAAGATACTTAAGTATTGTCAAAAAAAGAAGCGTTACCTCTGAAAAAACCTTGAACAAAAAATACCAGTTTAAAAAAATTCTTCAAAAAAGATTTGACATAAAAAAAAAAATTATTTAAAAAAAATGTAAAGCCCCAAAGCTATTAGAAAAAGTCGGTTTGGATCCTTGAGGAAAAGAAAAGTTCAATTTGTCGAGTAGTTTAACAACAAGGACATCCTAGAAGTTAAAGGAGTGGTCTGACATGTAAAATTGACATCTGCGATCTTTGAGGAATATTTAAAAGAAAAAGCAACAAACATATGTATATGATGCACCACAACATGAACCGAACTATTTTGAGCATTTCCAAATTGTTGAAAGAAAGCTAGAAGAAAGTTGGTTGGCGAGTTTTAAGGACCACACACAATAACCAACGAAGCGGACACTATAGCGTTCGGAAATCAGCAGACATCAAGTGCCAATGCGAGAGCAACAATAATTTGAAAGTATGAATTCTTTCTGTAGAAAATTAGGACACATGGTCGTCAGATAATTATGACAGCACACCAACCATATTAACTTCAGACCCCACAGTTGGCGCGGAATAGTAAATATTATTATAGATTATATTCTTACGTGTCAATTCCAGAAGGTGAGGTTCTATTACTTATTGCCGTAGAATCTGACAAAATATCCTTTTTAGGTATGTCATAAGTTCCAGTACTTAATAACGATTTTTGTGAACTGTGACATAGTTTATGTGTATTGCTTTTGAGATTTAAAGAAAAAAATACATCAGATATGTGCTCATTACTGTTTTGGGACAGAAAATGTTGTAGTATCTGATTTTGAATACTGTTTTCTTGTTGAGCTTCTTGTAGGAGTGATTCATTTTCCTGCAAATGGGTCTCCGCTATGGCCAAATTACATGTCAGTATAATGGCACGGTCGGAAAACTTTTGAAGAAAATATTTAGCTTCTTCAACGGTTTTCATAGTATCCAAAAAATCCTGTATCTTATATATCCCACTTTGAGCAGAGTCTTTGCTGTCTTCGAATTCCATAATTGCTTGCTGTACATGTTCTATAGTTTCTTGTAGATACCTAATGTTGGTCTTTAAGCTGTCTTGTTCATTGAAATCTTCAGATGTTTTATCCAAGTTTTGGTAAGTTTGCATTATGTTTAGGTCACGACAAAGATCTTCCCGTTCCAATATTAAGCGATGCAATTCATTTTCTAATTGTGTGATTAGTTGCCTTGTTCTTGCTGCGTGTAATATAAAGCCATACAACTTTTCCCATTGCTGATGGGTGGATCGAGACTTTAAATGATCGAATTTCCCGACTTTCGATATTAAATTGCAAGCACCTTTTTGGCTTAGTCGGCCTCTTTGACTTTTACGGAGGGCAATCACTTCTTCAGTTTTTCGCTTTAACATTTGATCTTTGGCATTCATTTGTTCTTTTAAAGATAATAACGCATTTTTTTGGCGACGTTGATCCTCTTGTAATTTCGATATTTTTCTTGATTTTTTAGTGTCCTCTTCTTTATGACGATTAGATTGTTCTGAAATTGATTTCATCAATTTAACCTGGAAATATGAAGAAGTCACTTATTTTTAATAAACATAATTTTAATCAGAACAATACAATTGCCTTACTTTAGTGAACTTCAATTTTTCAAGTTCGCTTCGCAAAGTATTTATTCTAGCTCCTTGTGATCTAAGTTCTCTGTGTTGTCGAATATGCTCCGTCTGTGCGTGCTGTAACCTTTTGAGTTCACATTGCATATTTGTTATCTTACGTTCATATTCTGTTTTCATTTTCTTTAAATTATCTTTTGATTGTACTGATGTTAATGTAACTAAAACATAGAAAGTGTTAATTAATTTATATTTTTTATATTTGAACCCATTTAAACCTACCCATATTTGTCAGGAACTCATCTCGTTCCTTTTGAGTGTTCAGAATCGCACAATTTAGCAAAGTAAGTTTGTCTTCATAGTGTCGACGCATAAGTTCCATTCTTTCCTGGGATAACTCAAGTTGCTCAATTAATTTACTTTTAATTTCGATGTCTGAGTTAATGTCATGCAAGTTCGCTACCACTCCTTCTGCTATAATGAAAATATTAATCTCTGTTAATATAAGGAATTTCAAAGATATTTCATATATGACATTACCTTCCGAATCGCTACTGGAAATTTCAGATTCATCTAATCCGTCATTTTGGTTTTGCATTCCTGATAAGGAACGTGACATTAATAGCTCTTTGTCCCTCTCTAAGCCTTTTTTTGCTAAGTTTATAATATTTCCTTGCTCTTCTAAGGATACAAAATGTAGAAAGAGTAATAAACGGCATTATGAGCATAAAAACAAAAAGGGCTAGATATGGGAGCCGAAACTTTTGGTAAAAGTTTCTTTTGCTTACCATTATAGACATTTCTTAGGGGTTGTTGCCATTTTCCAATATAATTCTTCAGTTGGGTTTGCATATCTTTAGATTCTATTAATTTAGCTTTTAGTTTTTCGATTTCTTTAATATAAAATTCAACAATATTATTTGTATCTAAATCTAAATTTGAATCGTTTGACCATTTATTTAAATCTTTTTCTAATTTCAGATGTGCATTTCGTTCAGTTAACGTGTTAATTGTTTCTTGCATTGAATTTAGACGTTGCTTCAACCTTTTATTTTCTGACAAGAGCAGGATATTTTCATTAAATGTGTCCGAACGTGTTGCATTTCCATCGCAGTCCACTACTAGTTTACCCTAAAAGTAATAGAAAAATTCGCTTTGTGTATTTAATTAAAACATGTATAAATGCACGGACTATCATATTCCCTTGCGGCAAGTACGAGTATGGACTTCATAACGTATTAGCAAAAACTATTAGCTTTTCACATTATTTACAAGATGACTATTCGTATGAAAGTATGAAGCGTTTCACATTATTTACAGGATGAATGTTTGGATGAAAGTATGGTGAGAATAGTGGATGCACGGATGTACCAGTCCCGTGCGGCAAGTACGAGTATGGACTTCATAACGTATTAGCAGAAACTATTAGCTTTTCACATTATTTACAAGATGACTATTTGTATGAAAGTATGAAGCGTTTCACATTATTTACATGATGAATGTTTGGATGAAAGTATGGTGAGAATAGTGGATGCACGGATTGCCCAGTACCAGTCCCGTGCGGCAAGTACGAGTATGGACTTCATAACGTATTAGCAGAAACTATTAGCGTTTCAAATTATTTACAAGATGAATGTTTGGATGAAAGTATGGAGAAAATAGTGGATGCACGGATTGGCACAGTACCAAATGGGTCGAGAAATCGTGTTTTCCAAACGAAAAATTATTTTGAAAACTTTAACTCTCTGCCACAACTCTCATTGAACTCCAAACTCTCGAGAGGATCACGCCGTAACTATTCTCAATGGTGGAAGTGCCACTCTACTCTCCACTCGAAGGCGAGTGGAAACAACAAGTTATAATACGGTCAAGTCTTTGCTACGAATGCTGGCTATTGGAAGTTGGGCCGATAGACGACAATCCTCAGTGAAATGACCCTAGTCCAAGGTGACACTGGCAGATGTATGCATGTACGAGGGGGTGATCGGTCACTAGTTCAATCACTCACAATGATTTCTGCAGATCGCAAAGACTTCCGACTACGTCAAACTACCGTCACAATGAATATATTCTATCTATATATGAAACGAGAAGGAACGTTGTCAGTCGCTTCTGTGGACGCGACTCTTCTATTATATCCGTACTCACTCAGTATATAAATGATTTATCATGATTTATGTGGGACTATTTTATAGTTTTTTTGCTACATCTGCAATCTAAATATACATGTAAAATGTAGATTCTACATCTCCTCCGAAAGAGGGCACTGAACGAGGCAGAGTGTGCGAGCGAGAAAGAGAATATGTATTGATACAGCGGTGGAGGAGGTGGGGGAAGCAACTGAAAATTAATTTCTTCGTTGTGGATATAATAATGATACAATCTTTATCATGACATTTTATGCCATTTTATGACATTCATGCGACATACATAGTAGAGCACGAAGAACAGTCGAACATAAAGTCTAATAATATAGCTAGAGAGATGAAACATGGTGGATTTGATCATAGTAGCACTTAAAGTAAGTGAGACAAATTTTAATGGTATTCTTGTTACACTTGGCTTGCGGCTCGTGGGGCAACGCCGGCTAGCTCTCGACCCCAGGGATGGTAGTTCCCCTTGCCCGCCAAATGTAAACAAGGTTTGAGACTAAGACTTCTCGGGACATCAAATCATACAAAGAACCTACCATAGACTGCAAAACAAACAACAACAAAAAGTAACCAAACAGATAGACGACTGTTACGTGGGTGAAGGCTAGGTGATTTTCCTTAGCGCACCCTCCCTACCTGTGATCAAACACAACATTCATTTTGACCACCCTCTGCTGGACCAGGTACGGATGGTCTAATCCATGGCTCGCGCCACACGTCCTCCCTCTAAATTAATTTAGGCCTGCATTTCAAAATTTCTTAATTTCATATATTATAACTCTCCATAATTTTCTTCCCTAATTCTATACTCTTAAAATTTCTAAACAAATAAATAATAAATCCTCAAATAAATAACAGGAAAAAAACACCAACTCATTTATCAACACAACTCCAATAAACTACAAAAATATGCATATATGTCGTTACGGGAATACCCTTCTCCCGGTGTAATGTGTGGATCGATGTAAATACCAATCGGTATACGTGTTAACTTTTTTGGGCCCTCCCGAGACTAACCTACCAAGAGCTCTTGTTAAGGGTCAAAGGGGCAGAAATAACCAAGGCCTATGACAACAAAAATGACACAACAATATTCCACCGATACTCCACCAAAACAGTGGGCGTGGGAGACCCCGTGTTGCACACAAGGGTTAATCCTCTACCATATGTTGCTGTTTTGTGTCTTTGTTGGGCAATGTTTGGCGTTGTACATGTTTGATATGTTTATGTATGTATGGGTATGTTTACGTTACTGTTTACTTAAATGACTAATAATATATAACATTAAATACACATAATATAGGACAACACAATAGCCGATATGCACTTATATTTGAGTGGGAGGAATGATTCCAGAAAACTGAGCGATCGTCAGTTCGCCAATATAAGGTATGTATATACATATGCAATGGGGGAGGGTCACGTAACTGTAATACTAGTTACTGCACTTGTGGCTCCTCAGGGGAGGGTAAATCTAAGTGCCCATTTGAATACGCTGGTGAGCGCCACGGGATAAGTGAACGTATAGGTGGCTCCTGTAGAGTCCAACGGCTCGGACTACGTGCTTCACTGCGTCTGCGGCACGGTCCCTGGTCACTCTACGCGGATCGGAATCTCTGATCCATACACGGCACACGCACAACAGACACGGAACGGACTCACAATTTGGGTTTCCCTGCTGGCTCGTTTGGCATACTGCAGTCAATCCTCTCCAGAAATTCTTGTCTCCCTCGGTCAAAAATCACTGACCCGGCTGCGCTGGGCAATCTTCCGGGCCAGACTATGGGGAATGCAATACACCGCGGTTATTTCACTTTTAAATTCAAATTTTCCACCACTCACTTTGAATTTTCCAATAATCGGGTTTAACCCCACTCGGCCTAGATTCTGGTAATACAGTCCCTTATTGCATCCGCTTTAAGTGATCTCCAGTTATTTAATCCACGTTTTTTTGGATGGTCACTCCCATTTATCTCCTCTCACGCATGCGCGCCTTTACCCATACTCCCAAATAATTCTTCTCTTCCTTCTTTCCTTTAGTCCCGGATTCCCGCTCTCACCGATACCAACATACATAAGTGAGCCTCCTCGAAACCCCGATAGATGGCGCTATGACGCATCCCTGGACCAAACTATCGCTAAGGTGGGACTGGAACACCACCACGAGTATGTCG
Source organism: Drosophila subsilvestris (assembly GCA_035043285.1). Taxonomy (NCBI): domain Eukaryota; kingdom Metazoa; phylum Arthropoda; class Insecta; order Diptera; family Drosophilidae; genus Drosophila; species Drosophila subsilvestris. The sequence goes on from JAWNNB010000424.1 coordinate 101,803, forward strand.
ACGCACCTTTGAAAGGACAACATACGCGTGGGCATGCCCACCGGATTACGGATTACTCTCGACCACATGCCGGCGTGCCTTCTTCTGCAGCGCCCAACGTAGGCCACACCCACATCCGACTAGAGCCTCAAGTCCTTGGCGTGATAAACTCCAATGGGACGACCGTTGAGATCCTCCAGAGCATATGCGTTCTCTCCTACTGGCTTCACTACACGGCATCGGATGAACTTGCGCGCGAACTTGGCATTGAAGCATTTGCCGAAGTCGCTAAGGACAAAATTACGGCGGAATACTTCTTGTCCAGGCTTCGCATAAAACACCCGAGCTCGCTGATTGTACCTCAAACTACTACGTTCGTACGCATGATGCAGACTATCTCGAATCCTCTCCTGGATGAGTTGTCGCTTGTCCTGACTCTCTAACAGAGATATGTCATGCTCGCCGATGGAACGTAAACGTTTCGCCAACTTATAGCATGACCCATGCAAATACATTTGCTGCCCGAAGACAGCAAAGAACGGAGTCACGCCTGTCGCCTCGTGAACTGAATTTCTTATGGCCAACTCTATCTCCGGAAGATGTACGTCCCAGTCCCGGTGATCGTCCTGCAAATACGTCCGAATCGCGCTTAGAACAGTGCGATTCACTCGTTCGGCCGCGTTACTTTGCGGAGAATACACTGGCGTCCTCAAATGGGTCACTCCAAACGCTTCGATCATCTCCCTGAACGTTTTGGAGATGAACTGAGCCCCATTATCTGAGTGAATAGTCTCCGGCACCCCAAACTTATAAAAGACTTATGGACGAGGAACGTCACTACATCCTTCGCCGTAGCCGCTTTCATGGTCTTCAGGAAAGTGAATTTCGAGAAGTGGTCGACCACGATGAATATCCACGCTTGACCATTCTTCGAACGCGGATATTTCCCTAAGAAATCTATGTATAGTTTCTGGAATGGACGCTCCGTGATCACCTCCTTTCCTATCCCCACCTGCATCCGGTAATTCTGCGCTTTCGACTCCTTGCAAACGTCGCAACGTCGGATGTAATCACGCACTTCCACCGCCATTTTCGGCCAGTAAAATTGCCTACGCAGAAGGTGCAACGTTTTGGCAATGCCACCGTGCGCCGTCTTTTCATCGAGATGCGCCTTCTCTATCAACGTGGCCGTCAGCGAACTCGGAACCCACAATTTCCAAACAGATCCCTCCAGTTGGTCATCAAACCTTTCAAAGCCCATGCGCTTGAATATCATCCCATCTATAATTTTAAGATCAGGTAAGCGTTCTTGATTTTCGCTGATTTCTTTCTTCAACTCCTGATATTCCTCAGACTCGAACTCCACCGTTTCGAAACCCAGGACACCGCTCGGATCCACTTCCAACTCTTCGATATTGCGCGACAATGTATCTGCCACTACATTGTCCACACCTTTCCGATGTTCTATGCCGAAATCGAAGGCTTGCAATTGAAGGGACCACCGAGCTAAACGACCATCCAAGTTCTTCATCGTCATGAGCCACTTGAGACTGGCGTGGTCAGTAATGACTGTAAACGGCATCAGCTCGACATACGGACGGAACTTCAGAATCGCCATGAGAGCTGCCAAACACTCTTTCTCTGTCACCGAGTAGTTTATCTGGTGGCAATTCAGCTTGGCCGAGAAGAATGCAATCGGCCTCTCGTTCTGCTCGTCATCGCGTTGGAAGAGTACGGCTCCTACTCCATAATGTGAAGCGTCGCACTGGATGTAAAAGTGCCGCTTGAAATCTGCGTGCACGAGGACAGGTGCCGAGGTAAGTGCAGCTTTCAGCTCTCCCATTGCTCTCTTTGCCTCATCCGTCAATCTAAATCTACCTTTTCCCGACTTTTTCAGGGCATCTGTAAGTGGAACGGCTAATTCTGCGAAGTTCTTCATAAAACGACGATACCAGCCAGCAGTACCCAAGAAGCTACGTAGTTCTCGGACAGATCGTGGCTCGGGAATGCGTAAAATAGCCGATACACGATCTGGATCCATTTTCAGCGTTCCTCCTCCCACTATAAAACCGAGGTATTTAATGTGTTTAAAGCAAAAATGAGATTTTCCTAACCCTATCGTCAAATTTGCCTTCCTTAGTCGCTCTGCAACCTGTCGGAGGATCTTCACGTGCTGTTCGAAGCTCTCGGATATAATCAGCAAGTCGTCGAGGTATGCATATACATTTGAACGCATCTCTACCGGAATAACCTTATCCACTAATCTACATAGACGTTGTGCAGCGTTGCAAAGACCGAAGGGCATCATCCGGAACTGGTATAATGGTCGTCCTGGCACTGTGAAAGCAGTGTAGGCTCGGCTCTGCTCGTCCAGCTCGATTTGCCAAAATGCGAATTTTAAATCGACGCTGGAGATGTATATCGTCTGGTCGAGACGTGACAAAATCCCCTCAATGCTAGGCAGTGGGTAGGCGTCCTTGATGGTCACATTGTTGAGCTTTCGGGCATCGAGACAGAACCGATTTTTTCCCGGCCGTCGCACGACAGTAGTGCGGTTGCTCCACGGGCTATCACTGTGCTCGATGACTCCCAAAGCCAACATCTTGTCCACCTCCACACAAACCACGTCCTGCATCGCTGGCGACAATGGATAATGTCGATCCTTTACAGGCTCGGCATTCTCCACAAGCTGGATCTTATGCGTCTCTATCGACGTCTTGCCTAGACCTACCCCTTCAAACGTCAGAAATTCTGCCTTCACCTTATCCAAGGCGATCTTCTGCTCCTCCGACAACTCCCATTCCTCCTGCACTATATCCTTCTCCGGTCCTTCTATATAGTGGGCGACTTGATCGGCCATCACTTCTTCTACCAATCTAGGTGATGCTCCTACTGGACCTTCTCCCATCACTTCCGGAGCCAATGCAAAAGCCCGCCAAAAGTCTACACCCAAGTAAATTTCCTGCTCCAAGAACGGACATAAGAAAAAGGTTAATCTCTTTATATCTCCCTTATACTCCACAGGCAATTCCACTCGACCAACGATTGCGCGATCTTCTCCATTTGCCACCTTAACTATGGACGAATAGCGACGAGCCTCTACTCCCAGCTTCTGCAAGAATTCCTGGCCATTCCTGCCTAACATGCTGTGCGTAGCGCCTGAGTCCAACAAACCTCGTATGGATTCGCCCATTATGGAGATTCCAGCGAAAACTCTTGGATCGTCTTTGCTACAGCGCTGTACTGAGGCGATCACCTGTCTCCTCACCGATCGTCTCTGCTTAAACCGGGATCTTGCCTTCTTTACCCGTACTGATAGTGCCCTCATCCCATCCACCTTTAAATCGGAAAATATTCTATTACGGACTTCTAGATAATTCCTTAACCGCTCTTCATACGGTAAGTTCCTAAGCCTAGCCTGTACACTGTTTCTTTCTATTTGTTTCTTACTCTCTTCTACTTTCTGTTCGCAGACACCATCTGTGAGCGTGATTCGCCTGCTTGGATCACGCCCTTCTTCGCGTTTCCCGCACAATTCGGACAGGTCGGACAATAGGCATCGGGCTTTCCACAGCGATAGCAAAAGATTCGCCTTTCTGCTGCCATACAATCTCGGAAACCATGATCCGTTTTTCCGCAGTTCCAACAAATTAACTTTATTGGGACACGCCGTGTCACTTGCGCCTCCTCACAGACCTCTGCCTCCTCATCACTTCTCGACTGATCCTGCGCGACCTCACTGACGTTCGCTCCTCGGCCAAAGTTGGTGGCCTTTGGTGCTCCTCGCCACGAAGATCGGGACTTCCTCTTCACGTGAGCCTCTATTTCCACGCATTCATCCCGCAGTTGGTCTAGAGAGTACACTCGTAAGCCATACACGAAGCCCGCTATCTCATCTGTGAGAGCCTTTTTCACTATTTTAATCATTTCGTTTTCAGGTGGTGGCGTCTCTACCCTCGACGAAAGCTTCCTCATGGCATGGAAAAAGTCTTCCACGGTCTCGTTTGGCCGTTGCATCCATTCCCGCAGTTCTCTCATCCGATCGAACTCGGAAGCTGTGCCTCGGAAACGTGCCACCAAATCATCCCTCAACTCCTGCCAATTACCACCCTGATGATCCCGTACGTATTGCCAATACCACTCCCGAGCGTTTCCCGTAAGCAGATGATGTAACCCTTTCATCACTTCCTCCCAGGGACATCTCATTTGAGCCTGCAGGAATTCGACTCGGAAAACGAAATCCTCGACGGTCACCTTATTGGCGTCGCCATCGAAAGTTACGTCCCACTTCTCGACTCGACCCCATCGTGGCCACGATCGGTAATGCGATGACTGTGGATGCTGCTCCTCACGTGGGCTACTGGTTATCCTCCCACCGGATCTTCTATTCCCGCTACTTCCTTGCTGTCTCGCTACTGAGTTTCGCCAATTTTGTGCCCGATGATCGCCCCGTCGATGCTGGTCTGCAGATGCGGTCGCCCCTACTCCGGAAGACGGATCCGGACCATTCCCATCGTGCCCCGAACGTGACACTCTTGGTTTTGGTGGCGGTATGGCCGCTTCAGTCGAACTCGACGGCTTCCTCTTTGGTATGGCACCTCTATGCCCTTGCTCGGTGCCGTTCTCATCCCATTGCGGTACTGTCGGCTGTGGTGGCTGTCTCATCGGCTGCAGAATCTCATTGAGTTCGCGCATCATCCCCATGAACCCCATGCGTAACTCCTCCTGCAACACCCGACTTATAGAGTCCGCCTGCGCTGCTCTATTTGTCGCCTCAGCCTGAGCCATCGCTACATTGGCTGCTGATACCAACTCAGAAGCAAGAGATGGTATATTTGGACCCTCTTCCGCCCTGTTCTGGACTGGCGTCCGAGGCAATGCACCCACAGCTCCCAGATCACTATGATTTTGGTCAGCCATTGACCTGGCCACTTCTCCTACCGATCCCTGTCTTTCGTGTGCGCGAGATCGCGTCGGATATGGACGGCTGCTTACTGCTTTTGGCATTCCCACCAAAAGACCCCCAATACAACAATAATTATAATCTAAATAACTATATATAAATAAATAAATAAATAAATATCCAAATAAATAACGAGCAAAATAAATAATCCAACCCTTGGACAATAATTGATCACGTAAATAAATAATTAAACAATTACTTAAATACCTAATAACTATTCCGCCAAATAGGCTAGTATTTAAATACCCCAATAAATACCCGAATAAATAAATAAATATAATATATATCGATAGACACCTAACCAAAACTCACAACATATACTCTCAAACAAAACAAAAAAATAAACAACTTCCAAACTTTTTTCTTTTTAGAGGAGGACACATGACTAGCCGGGACCAACACCCGGTCCAGTTTCTGCGCTCCACCTGACAGTCGTCCTACGGATACACTACATTAACAAAACACCTCTTGTGTGACTTGTCGCCTACACTAGTCATCACTTTGAGTGATGGCCGATAAGCGAGAAGCCTCACGGTGCACCAGCTCAACTTCCTTGCGCCTTGTCTCCGCCATCCATCCTACCGATCTGCCATGACAGTCGATGCATCGCGGACTGTCTTTACGACACCCGGGTCACCGACTGCCGGGAAAGCTAAACTGCATTTCGCGAGACGTCGTCTTCTCCACTAAATTTGTATTTTTCTTTATTTCCCCAATGCATTCCCCTCTCCCGCAACTCCAGGAGCCATTCGTTACAATGACACCTGGACCTGCGTCAGTCCAAATGCATCGGGACAATAAATCGATTGGGCGCCATTTGTTACACTTGGCTTGCGGCTCGTGGGGCAACGCCGGCTAGCTCTCGACCCCAGGGATGGGTAGTTCCCCTTGCCCGCCAAATGTAAACAAGGTTTGAGACTAAGACTTCTCGGGACATCAAATCATACAAAGAACCTACCATAGACTGCAAAACAAACAACAACAAAAAGTAACCAAACAGATAGACGACTGTTACGTGGGTGAAGGCTAGGTGATTTTCCTTCGCGCACCCTCCCTACCTGTGATCAAACACAACATTCATTTTGACCACCCTCTGCTGGACCAGGTACGGATGGTCTAATCCATGGCTCGCGCCACACGTCCTCCCTCTAAATTAATTTAGGCCTGCATTTCAAAATTTCTTAATTTCATATATTATAACTCTCCATAATTTTCTTCCCTAATTCTATACTCTTAAAATTTCTAAACAAATAAATAATAAATCCTCAAATAAATAACAGGAAAAAAACACCAACTCATTTATCAACACAACTCCAATAAACTCCAAAAATATGCATATATGTCGTTACGGGAATACCCTTCTCCCGGTGTAATGTGTGGATCGATGTAAATACCAATCGGTATACGTGTTAACTTTTTTGGGCCCTCCCGAGACTAACCTACCAAGAGCTCTTGTTAAGGGTCAAAGGGGCAGAAATAACCAAGGCCTATGACAACAAAAATGACACAACAATATTCCACCGATACTCCACCAAAACAGTGGGCGTGGGAGACCCCGTGTTGCACACAAGGGTTAATCCTCTACCATATGTTGCTGTTTTGTGTCTTTGTTGGGCAATGTTTGGCGTTGTACATGTTTGATATGTTTATGTATGTATGGGTATGTTTACGTTACTGTTTACTTAAATGACTAATAATATATAACATTAAATACACATAATATAGGACAACACAATAGCCGATATGCACTTATATTTGAGTGGGAGGAATGATTCCAGAAAACTGAGCGATCGTCAGTTCGCCAATATAAGGTATGTATATACATATGCAATGGGGGAGGGTCACGTAACTGTAATACTAGTTACTGCACTTGTGGCTCCTCAGGGGAGGGTAAATCTAAGTGCCCATTTGAATACGCTGGTGAGCGCCACGGGATAAGTGAACGTATAGGTGGCTCCTGTAGAGTCCAACGGCTCGGACTACGTGCTTCACTGCGTCTGCGGCACGGTCCCTGGTCACTCTACGCGGATCGGAATCTCTGATCCATACACGGCACACGCACAACAGACACGGAACGGACTCACAATTTGGGTTTCCCTGCTGGCTCGTTTGGCATACTGCAGTCAATCCTCTCCAGAAATTCTTGTCTCCCTCGGGCAAAAATCACTGACCCGGCTGCGCTGGGCAATCTTCCGGGCCAGACTATGGGGAATGCAATACACCGCGGTTATTTCACTTTTAAATTCAAATTTTCCACCACTCACTTTGAATTTTCCAATAATCGGGTTTAACCCCACTCGGCCTAGATTTTGGTAATACAGTCCCTTATTGCATCCGCTTTAGGTGATCTCCAGTTATTTAATCCACGTTTTTTTGGATGGTCACTCCCATTTATCTCCTCTCACGCATGCGCGCCTTTACCCATACTCCCAAATAATTCTTCTCTTCCTTCTTTCCTTTAGTCCCGGATTCCCGCTCTCACCGATCCCAACATACATAAGTGAGCCTCCTCGAAACCCCGATAGATGGCGCTATGACGCATCCCTGGACCAAACTATCGCTAAGGTGGGACTGGAACATTCTACCACGGCCGCGTTCATATAAGGACACATTGTTAAGGAGTAAATTTGTTGTTCTTATTTGATATTTTAATATAAACGACCTTGAATACTGTTTTGTTATAGGTATTAAATTAATACTATTACATAAATCGTATTTTTGTACATTCAGATCCAAACCTTAAATTTCACACGTGAACGATTGCATTTAATTCGATTTTTTTATTATAAAGGCGAAAACTTCTTAATTTCTTGGTGATATATTATTTAAATATAATTAACCAATAGTACAGTCAAATAAAACTTTTTTCATTTTTCATTATCTTAAGCTTGGTTTAAAATGTATCATATGAAGATAATGGCCCAAATTGGGGAAAAAAGTGTTAATAACAAGTTTTAAGTCACAGCTTAGAGTATACTTTTTGGCACAATGGCAGAAATTAGTTTTTTAGTCCACAAAAGATTGATTTTAGATTTAGATAAAAAAACAAAAAACAAAGACAATCAACACTACAACATTAAACGCATAATTCGAAATCGTTTAATAAAAATTAAATTTGTCAAAACTTTATTTTCCATTTTTTCAACAAAGATTTGGATACCTGGTGTTTCTAAAACAGGAGCGAAAAGTTGACTAAAAGCTTCCGGACCGTCTGTCCGTTCTGATGAGCGCCTAGATCTCAGAGACTATAAAAGCTAGAGCAACGAAATTTTGTTTCCAGACTCATGTAATATCACAGTGTTACAAGTGTATTTCAAAATTTCGCCCCGCCCCCTTCCGCCTTCACAAAGGACGAAAATCTGTGGCATCCACAATTTCAAAGATACGATAAAACGCACTATCGTAAAAAATGACCATATCTACCAGATTGCCAAATTTGGTACAGATCGGATCATTATTCTGGCCAGAATGAAGAAACTAATTTTCAGTTGCTTCCCCCACCTCCTCTGGCGTTGCTGACGATATTTATTCTCTTTCTCGCTCGCACACACTCCGCCCTTTGCAATGCGCGAGCAACCCCTAGCGGAGGAGATGTATAATGTGTTGTATTGTTTGTAGTGACAGGCACTGGAGGTTGTGAAAATTTTATATTTAGTTCTTCTACATTAATATTTGCTTGGGCCACAGATTGTTGTTTCCCTATACTTTTTATTGCTTGCCATTTTTGTTTAGAAGTAATTGCTTCGTTAAAAGTTACTGTATAGTACGATTTTTTAGCTTCGATTATTCTCTTTGTCACATTCTGTCTATTTTCTTGGTAAATTTTAAAATGATTTTCAGTCTTGTATCTCTTCCACTTATGATAAGCTTGGTTTCTTTTTTTATTCCTAGTTTTAAGTCATTTGAGAACCAAGGATTTGCTTTTCGATTGGCAGTTGCTCTCTTTAGCGGAACATTCTGATTAAAGAGGTAATTAATATTAACCTGAAGATGGTCAAGTTGAGTGTTAACTGATAATTGGTCATATATAGAGTGCCAGTCAAGTAGGTTAATGTCAATATCAAGCTTTGCATGGTCAATATTTTTGAAGTCTCTGTAGAATATGGGAGGGTCATTTTCGTCAAGATTAAAGTCATAGGTCAAAAATAATAAGTCATGTTTTGAATATCCAGGTACTGAAAGTTGATCGTATAACATTATCTTTGTTTTAACATTCACAAAAAATAAGTCAAGTAAAGTATTTCGGGTTTTTGTATAGTGTGTGGCCACCGTAGAGTTTACCAAGTTCAGTCCTTATGTTTCCATACTTTCTGTCAAGTGTCTTTGTCTGAATATATCACAGTTAAAATCTCCAGTCAGAATTATATCGGTATATGTAAGGGATATGTCAGATATTTTATTTGTCAATTCGGAATAGTCAATGTTCTGATTAGGTCGATAAATGCAACCTAGTAGTAATTTATTTGAGCTTTTTGTGTCGATCAGTTTTACAAAAATATATTCAAGCTCACTTTCTGGGGGCTGTTTGCAGACAATTTTAGTTAGGATATTTTTTCTTGTGTAAATTGCAACGCCACCGGCATGGCCGGCATGCCCGGCATGAACGAAACACATTGTAACCACCACATGCAATTAACAAATCACTACATTTAGGGACAAACCAAGTTTCAGACACACAAAAAACATCGATCTTAGAATCGGTAAACATATATCTGAACTCTTCTATTTTCTTTGGCAGGCTTTGTGCATTAATATGGCAAATTTTTATGCCAGGTCTTTGCTTCACCAGAATTCTTAACAATCCATGAGTATTAGGATTTATGCTTTCTCTGGAATCACCCATTTTAAATGTTTAAATGAAGTAATATTCAACAACGCAAGAACTGGGAAAAATAAAAAAACACATCTAAAAACAAATATTTTGATTAAAACTACTGGTAAATTACTATTAACTTTACTTGCTATCATTACTGCGTCACTGCTGCTCTCCTTCTTGACGGCGAAAGGAACCATTTGGTATCATGGAAAGGTGGTTCATGTTTTCCAGAACAATGATTTCACCGTTTTGGCTTGCCCTCACATGTACTACTCCTTTCCGCGTGAACACAACCGTCAGTTTCCTTGCCTTTTTTAGCTTTATAGCTTCCCTGAAAACCAAATAGTTTTCCTTCGTGAGTTGCTCGTTGACATAAACAGGGGCCGGGAAGTTCAATCCAAGCTGCTGGAGGGACAGTATTTGCTGCGTTTCGCGCCTTAGCGTGCCAATTGCTCTGAGCAGCGCAGCCTTATCACGTAAGTGACCGAGCTTGACGACTATTACCGGATCAACTATTGAGAGTGGTTGGTTCCGTCCTTTTCCCATGCGGTAGATGTTCTTAATGGTAGGCGCTGGTGTTAAATTTAAATTGAAGCATAAGGTGTTGAAAATATGCTTAAATTTTTCGCATTCAACAAAGGAGGCACCGTGAATGCACAAATCGCAGGCGATGTTGGCATTTTCCTGCACAGCTAGCTTGTTGTTTAGCTTAGCTTCCAGATCGGAGACTCTTTGCGTTATTCATCGAGCCTCGCCCAACTCCTTTTCAAGGAACTCCACCCGGTCGCTGAGCTGCTGTATTTGCCCAGTTAAAGTGCCTATTTTTTCGGCTAACAAATCAAATAGCCGATTTTCGCACTCTTCCATTTTTGTTGCAATCAGATCCGTCTGCTTCTTTAGGCGTTTGTCCAATAGTTGCAGAAGGCTTGGCGACAGAGAATCAGCTTTTTGTGCTGATTTGAGGTCGGTGTCGGCGATTCCAAGATGATGGATTATTACAAAAATATAAAGTTGATTTTGTCCACGGCCCGATCTGTTGGAGAGCCAGTGTCAGTTGTCGGATGTTGGTAAGCACCTTATGCTTGGATTTTCCAACAGCTGATCTTTTATTGTTTGCAGATTTCTTGGCAAAATGTATTTATTGGCAGAACTCGGCACTAACACGTCTGGACTGTTTTCTGTTTCTCGAGTCTTTTTTTCACATAACTCAAGTATCTTATGTCTGGTTGTAAGGAATACACAAAAAAATAAAGAACACAGGATATAATTTTTTTTCGACATTTCCCCACTTTTTGAAGTCAAAATTTTGTAAAATATACTGCACAAAAAACATCATATTTGCATTTGAATGCTTTTTATTTTCCAGACGGTAAGCTGAAATCACAAAGTGTGCCGGCGTTACTTCTAGCTGTTTATATTATCTTTCCAGAATAGAAAAGTTCTTTACAACCAGACGTAAGATACTTAAGTTATGTGAAAAAAGGCGCTACATCTGAAAATAGCTTTAAAAAAAATACCAGACTTCAAAAATTCTTAAAAAGTTCTGCCATGGAAAAAAACCATAATTCTTAAAAAATTTTAAAGCCCCATATCTATCAGAAAAAGTTGCTTTGGATCCTTGAGGAAAAAAAAGTTCGATTTTGTTGCGATTTGCGGCCACTGATTTATAACCTTTGCGGAATGGCAAAGTTTATTAAAACCAGATGTAAGATACTTAAGTTATGTGAAAATAAAGCGCTACCTCTGAAAAAAGGATAACAATACACTTGTAATGGTGTGTATCACATGAGCCTGGAAACAAAATTTGGTTGCTCTAGCTTTTATAGTCTCTGAGAACGAGGCGTTAAACAAGACGGACGGACGGACGGACTGACAGACATGGCTCTATAGACTCGGCTATTGATACTGATCAAGAATATATATACTTTATGGGGTCGGAAAATTTTCCTTCTCTGCGTTACACACATCCACTTTTACCACAAATGCAATATACTCCTAAACTCTTCGAGTACGGGTATAATAAAAACCATAATATATATATATACTTTATGGGGTCGAAAAATTTTTCTTTGCGTTACACATATCCACTTTTACCACAAATCTAATATACCCCTTTACTCTTTGAGTACGGGTATAAAAAGTTTGTTTGGTTCGAAGCTGAAAAATGGTGTCGGGTAGTGCTTTTTATCATAGTCTCATGCTATCTCTGTTTTTCAGTTTAGAATCGACGTAAAATTTATTGCATGGTTAATGCGATTAGTTGTGGTTGATAAAGATTAAAAATTACCTGTTTATATTCTAGTAATTCCAATTGCAGAGCTGAAACATCTCTTCTCAATTGTAAAATTGTTCGAGAACTTTGATCTTTGTTTATATGAACTTTGTTCCTAATATTTCTCGCTCGGTTTGCATACTTTAATGTATTTAATGTTTCCATAAAGTCTCGATCGCTTGGTGATACGCATGCAATCATTAAAGTCCGACTGTTACCACCTAATGAGTCTTGAAGAAGCCGTGTTAGCTTGGAGTCACGATAAGGGACATGTAAAGCTCTTTTGGACTTATCACCAAGCGCTGAAATACAATTTCCCAAAGATAAAAGTCCACAATTGATAGAGATGCCTTCACGTGCACGTTCTCCCGTAGCCAAAGTCCGTTTAAGACGTTCAGAACCCGCCAAATCGACAAAATGAAACTTCGAAATCAAAGTTTCTAGGTCGTTATCTAAAACATCGTTTTTAGGCGTAAGTAAACGATGCCTGCGGACAAATATTGTAAACAATGCATGTGATCGTGATGACTGATCGTTCATTTTCGTTGATGCAGTAGTTCGTGCTAAGGCACCTTGCTGAAGAAATCTGTAACGAACATTTAAGGAAGAGTTTAATATTTAAAACAAGAATAAAATGCTAGCTTCGGAGGCCGAAACTTTTGATCGATGCTAAACTATTTCGTGAGTTTTTTTCTCTACTCTGACTTTTGCCAGTTAAATCAGAAGCAAAGGAGGAGCCGAAAAATCAAATATGATTTCTATGACTCTGTTGCTTGTTTGTGCTTCGTGTCAGAACTAAGCATTATCCGAACCAAAAAAAACGAAAAGGAACGTCGCTTCTATGTATCCAACTCTACTTTTATACCCGTACTCAGTCAGTAGATCCCCAGCGGGTAAGTGTCCGATCGCTTCGTTTAGTTATTGATGTAGTAAGCAATGATTTTCGGCAGTTTTGTAAGCAGTGATAAAGTTACCGCTGCTCAACCGTAAGAATTGTGTGGTGTCTGACGACTCGATGAATTAATTGATGCTAAACCGTCTGGGTTACTGGTACCTTAATTTTTTTAGGCTTTCCTTCGCTGTTCGTCGATGCTTTGGGAGCCTGAGTTGGTCGGGGGTACCGAGAATCCTACAGCAAATACACAGTCTTTCGCCGACTGCCGAAAAGAGTCTTCTGGGATTCGAGGGGAAGATTGCAAAAGATGGAATTTTCCAAGCGAATTTTTTTTAACACACCGAATGACCATATCTATCAGAATGCCGAACCTGATTAAGACTGGGTCAATTTTATAGCCAGAATGAAGAAATTAATTTTCAGTTGCTTCCAACACCTCCTCCATCCAGAGACCACGCTACTCACAACGTTCTCTCTCGTTTTTGTTTAAAATCGTGCGATTTTCAACAAACAAATTTCCCACAGCAGGGTCTTCGGCTATTTCAGCTTGCTTAATTAATAGCTTCCGAACGAATTAAGATATCTTCATGAAAAAATTGCATTAGAAAGAAAAAACTTTAAAAATTTAGTCTGCAAGAGTACATGGTGCTATAACGATTTATAATAAATAGTCAAAGTTTAACTTTGTTGCAAGTTCAACAATGTAAAATTATCAATATATTTATTTTTTTTTGTCGATAAAACATTTTTAATTGTTAATTTTACAATAGATAATAATTTGTTATCTATTTTGTACCTAAATTAGATTTTACAAACAGTAAAAATTAATAATTTTTTTATTTCAAAGTTTAGTCCATCGTGGTCCATCGCAAACAAGTACGCAGTGCCGATCCTACGAGTGTCGAACCAAAGTGCAACAGTGCAACCGTGCCCCAAGCACAACTAAGTCAAGTGCCAATAAACACACAAATACAGCATGGAAGCCTACGCAGCAGAGAAACCAGAAGAGTAATATCCTGAGGGACACTTTTCCAATACCGGGGTAAACGCCCGCTGGATCCACAAACTTCGAAGGGACGAGCTGGAAACCCTCGCCGAGGAGTTTGGCTTTGCCTCACTAGTCACCGGGCCGCTCGCGCAGGACGCCTGGGTCCGACTAAGAGAACTCGAGCGTCAATACGACAGGCCAGCAGGATGCCCCAGGTCACCCATGCCCACCAACCCTGTGCCATATGATAAGCGGAAAATAGACCCCAGGGCAGGATTACAAGTACCCGCAGCACGCCAGCCCCACCCGTCGTAGTAACGGCCGCCGAGTTTCCAAGGCCTCCAGTTACTGAGACCAGCCTATCGCCCACACATGTTTCAAATGGTTCGAATGGTTCAAAGATAACCTCATCGAGATACTTCTACTCATGCACCACGCAGGGTACGACGCAACCAGGATATACGACAACGCCCCGACAATGCCAGCATACCAGCTGTGCCTTCGGCGACAATAACTGCATAACTTGTCGCAGCTCACACTGTTGGCCACAGAGCTCGAGATTATCCAAGAGCAGACCATCCGTACCCCACTCGCACCCCCGCGGAACACAACAAGCTACGCAAGGCCGGCTACAGAGCAGAGCTACAGAGCGGTGACTCGAACCGGACGCCATTCCGGAGACCCCACTGGGAGTCGGCAGACGCACCAGGGAGACCGCCAGCTAATCCGACCAGTACGACGAATCCCGATGTGGGACATCGCATGATCACGACCCCCTTTGCCAACCCACGCGGAGCATGTCGCAGGTGTGGTGAAGCCAGTCGTGCGACTGCCAAAATCCTTCGTTTTGTAATGTTTATTTTACAAATCATTTTGTTGTTGTTGTTTTCGTAACCAGCGGGCTTGCACAAAGTATTTAAAAATCCTTAAATTGAAGTTGCATGGTCCAACGCTTAGAATCGCTTGCGGTTTGGGTATTGGGAGGAGTGCAGGGCGAACATGTTCTGCAAGTACCTTGCGAAGTATTTACCCTCGGGATGGGCCTTGATGAGCTTCAGCAGGGCACCGTCCACCTCCTTCTGGTCCTTCTTGCGCTGCTCGTTGGGCACGAAACGCTCCTTCTTAGCGGCGAAGATGTCAGCCACACCCGACTTCTTGTCCTTCTTGGCCTTAAGGCGGCGGAAGTAGCGTCAAGTCCACACGCGACGACATGCCGATGACGAAGCGCTGGCGACCAGCCAGCATAATCAGCACGGTATCGGGCATCAGGTTGCGGCGAGTGTGTCACTTGTGCTCGCTGAAGTTGCCCTTGGAGACGCGCTTCTTCACGAAGGTCTTGCTGGGGTAGTTGGCCTTCGACTTGTTCAGGAAAACTGTGCGCTCACCGCCGTTCTTGGTGCCACCGATCTTCTTCACATTCTTGATTGGCACCTTCTGCACCACGGGGCTCTTCTTGTCCTTCAGGCGGTACAGGCCACGGCGCAAGATTCCGCTCTTCAGGTACGAGTTGAGGGGGTGCTTCTTGCCATGCGTGACCGATTGGGCGACTTTCTTAGCTTTTTCGACGGGTGCCATTGTGGAGAACACGTGTACACAGCACAAAAATTATTTAGATCCTATTCTGCTGGAATGTGGAAAATGCGGAACACGGACCGTCGATTGCTGCCGCTAAACGACATGCGTCCCGAACCGACACGGGATCAGCCGGTTGAACAACGGCCGGATATTGACAATGGTGACCACAGGAGGACACGCAACGGAAGCCATAGTCGACACAGGGGCATCCAGAAGCTTTATCAGTGAAAACCTGGCCAGACAACTAGACAACAACACCAACACCAACAAGATGCATGCGTTCAGAGAGATCACACAGGTTTTACTGGCGCACATCAAGCTGGATCAACGAGGTCCAAATCCTGCTACTGGTCTTGCCAAACATGTTGGGACAAGTAGTTGTCGGCATGGACTTCCTATGTGCCACCGAAACGACAATCCAATAGGGCACCACGCTGCTACAGCTACGAGACCGTTGTCGCATGCCCACTGAACCCGTGCTTACCATCCACGTCCAAAACGACGAACCCCAAAATAAGAAACGCCAACGCCATGTCCGAGATCGTCGTTGCCCAAATATGTCGTTGGTCTGACACCGAAGGTGTCGTCGAGACCAGCCAGTTCATGCACCAGTCTGGTGACAATACGATCCAAGTATTCCACCAGACCTAAGAAGTTTTTTACCCACGACCAACGCCACCCCGACCGTCGCCCACATAAGCGATTACCATCGAAGACATCGCCGAGCAAACCATATTCATATGGGATAATCGACCCATCAAGTAGCAATATTCCTGACGAACCCCCCCACAGTCACAGTCCCGATAGTTGACTATCAGCAACCTTAACATTTTGCCAATTTTCCAGGTTACGTAAATGTGTGTGTGCCACGTATTCACACATACTGTGCTTGTGTGTGGGTTCTACAATTTTCGGCAGCTTGAACTGAAATTTGATATTTTCAGTTTTTCAAGTTTTGAGGGTTGGTTTTGCAGCCAGCGACCGAGCTGACACTCCGCAACATACATATGTGTGGAATGGGCAGAGTGGGTGGGTTTGGGCGTAGGAAATAAATAAAATATAAAAATAAAAGCATTTTTCCAACGATGGTAATGATGACAACGTCATGCAGCTCGATGACATAAGCGTATAAAGTCATGTGCCATGTATTGGACCACCACATACATGACTTTATATACATATATGTATATACATATTGGCATACATATGTATGTACATAATTAAGGTATTACATGTGTATAGAATTGGCTTATATAATTACATATTCTATATTAAATATATCTTAATTATATACATACATATGTATGTCTGGACGTTGATATGCAATGACTGCACCATCAAGTGGCCCATGCGACACCAAGCCGAAGCCTGTTACGCGCGGAACCCAGGCTAGAATCGCAGCGCCTCCTCCCGCCCCACCTGCCGGCGGGCGCTGCCGCATGACGCGCGACGCCTGTTACCCAACCGATCGCGAACATGCAGGAAAGATAGAGGTTAGACTAATATTCGAGGAAAATTAGAGCTAAACACAACTCAAGAGCTAAACATGCAAAGATAGCTAAGAAATAATACTAATTACGGGAAAGGTATGTTAATATTACTGATTTAAAAAGAGGAAGGGAATTAGTGGTGGATATTATAAGGTAGAGAGAATTATAGTCCGAGCATAAGACCCTAAACGGTTCATGCAAGGAATAATTTGATCTACAAAGTGGAAGGAACAAAGGGGTAAATTAAAATATTCTACATCTTCCATTTAGATTCTACATCTCCTCCGCTAGGGGTTGCTCGCGCATTGCTCAGGGCAGAGTGTGTGCGAGCGAGACACAAATGAATAGCGTCAGCAGCGCCAGAGGAGGTGGGGGAAGCAACTGAAAATTAATTTCTTTATTCTGGCTATAATTATGATCCGATCTGATTCAGATTCGGCAATCTGATAGATATGGTCATTCTCTACGATACTGCGTCTTTTAGTTTTATCGTATCTTCAAAATTGTGGAAGCCACAGATTTTCGTCCTTTGTAGGGGCGGAAGGGGGCGGGGCGAAATTTTGAAATACACTTGTAACAGTGTGATATCACATTAGTCTGGAAACAAAATTTCGTTGCTCTAGCTTTTATAGTCTCTGAGATCCAGGCGCTCATCGGGACGGACAGACAGACATGGCTCTATCGACTCGGCTATTGATGCTGATCAAGAATATATATACTTTATGGGGTCGGAAAAATTTCCTTCTCTGCGTTACACACATCCACTTTTAGCACAAATACAGTATACCCCTTAACTCTTTTTGAGTACGGGTATAAAAATAATAAAAGATTCCTTCCAGATCAGGGGGAAGAATGCAGAATTAATGGATAGGGTGAATAGTTATGCAGGGGTCTACACAGAGCGTCGGCACAGTACCTGAGTACACAGCCAGGAACTCCGTCAGGACCTGGTGGAAACACCGGCTTAACTGTAAGATCATTGAGCAGTGAACTTTCATTTAACAAAGCGCTGAAAATTCCGGTCAACCGGTCGACCTTGGTAAACTATGGATACGGCTCACCAGAGTAGCTTTCATGGGAATAGGTTGTTTGGAAAAATTGGGCAAAAAGATCGGCAATTGCCTGATCATTGTTTGCCGTCATATTAAGAAATGAAAGCGAGGATGGATGTGCGGACGTTCAATGCTTACTATTTACGAAGCTGTAAAACTGTTCAGGGTCCTGTGAAAAGCGGATCCTATATCGAGATAGGTAATTTTTATAGCATTGAGCATTAAGAACGGAGAAATTTGACCGAGCTAATACATAGCGAGAGAGAGAAGTCGGAGAACCAACTTCTTGAAATTTTTTATATAGTCTTGATTTTAAGTTTTTTAGACTGGATAACTCTTTGGTAAACCAAGGAGGCTTCCCAGATCTAACCGGACAAGAAAGTGGAACACAAGAATCAAAAAGTGTATCGAGTGCCTTTCATAAGGTTAGTGCACAAGTACAGAGCGGACCAATCAAAATCCCTAATGAGGTCATTAAGCTTCATAAACTCGGCTTTACGAAAGCAACGGACACGTTCAGACAGCCTACCCGTTCGATCCAATACAGTAGGCCCAATATCGTCCGACACTTCGAATGTAGGATGGTAGGAGTCTTCAGGTATAGTGAGCGGAAGGGCTCGGGTTAGCAACGCTATGGTCGGATCTGAGACAAAGCACAGATCAAGCAATCGACCCAAGGAATTTTTCACATGGTTGACTTGAGACAGGGATAGGTCCAACAAGCCGTCGATAAAGTCATGTCGTGACATGGGCACAAGGTTATTAGACTCGTTAACCGAAGACCAAACAGTACCTGGCAAATTAAAATCGCCAAGAACTATCATATGGTTTTTATCTGATAGCGAGGAAGAAACAGTTTTTAAAGCGGACAAGTGATGCTCGTATATTAAGATATCCGAGGAAGGTGGAATATACGAGCAAGTAATGAAAATGGAAAAACCTGGGAGAATCAGTTTTACGCACAGGAATTCCAGGTCTTGTTGAGCCTGGACTATGAAATGTTCCGACGTAAAGATTGAGCCCACTGCAATGAGGACCCCTTCTCCACGTCGAGACAAACGATAATTTCTAAAGATTGTGTACCGACCTGCCAAAACTTCGGAACTAAGGATGTCCGGCTTTAGCCAGGTCTCGGTAAACACAATAAAGTGGGACGAGAATGCGAGACTCTCAAGAAAAAGGTGAGCTATACGCAAGCCTCTAGCATTCTGATAAGTAACTAAAAGTGAGGAAGTTAGTTTTTTGGATGGGTTGAAATAGAGCGGGAAGATGAGGGTGGAGATAGAGATGGAGCACTGGTCTGAATACTTGGAAGAGTTATTCTTCTTCTTAGCCTTGTATTCTTTCACCACCAAATGCTCCGGCCAAAATTTGGCAGAGCAAATGGTGGCGAAATGAGTCGAGGAGACGCTTATTTTGAAGATAGCTATCTCCCTGGCATAAGAGAAATTAAACTTCTCCACCTTTAAGCCATCGGCTTTTATTTTGCTTTGAATAAAAGCAGTTACATCGTTGGATGTAAGGTCAGGGGCAAGCCGTGATACAAAAATTTTCCGCTTTGGTGGGACTCCCACCAGCGGTTTTGGAACCACAGGTCTGGGACCTGTGATGGCAATATCCGGTGGTCCAGGACGTCTATGGGATAGTTATGGAGTTGGGTTCGGACTCGACAGACACGGACGCTACAGACATACATATCTACCTGCATACTCTCCGAAGTGATGCATTCGGGTCCCGAATCTGCTTCACCAGCAGCGATCGTTGCCCTTGGAGTGATAAACGTGATCAACTGCTGCACTGACGGAGTGGTCGGAGTTAGTTTTTCGGATGCCGGCGGACGAGAGGCAGTCGGCATTTGCAAGTCCCGCGGAGTGGACTTCTTTCGCCACGGAGAGTCAGCCAGCAGCTGCAAACTGCTGAACTGAGTGTCCATGGCCAAGAGCCGATCGTATTGCTGTTTAAAGCCCACGATCAGCTCTTTGAAGCCACTCCGCGTCTGCCTCATGAACGATCGCATGTCGTTTTCCACAGCACAGCATTCCTCACAACTATAGTGCAGGCCATTGTTTTGGGAAATGGCATCTCCTTCACGGCCCGTAATCCCTACACATTTTGCGTGCACTACGCTTTCGCAAAGCCAGCAAGGGATATTGGGCTGGTCATGGGTAATCTGCTTCTTGCAGGTTTTTTTGGCACAGACAACCGAAAAATCCATGTTGTCTGTTAATTTTTTTTTATCGAGAAAAAAAATTCAAAACAAACAGTAATCAGACCAATGTGCACAGCAAATGCTTAAAGCTATGCTTAAAGCAAGAACGGAAAAAACTGAGATGAGAGAGGAGGGTTGCAGCAACAGCTTATAACTGAGAACGCTACGAACAGAAAGAGCGAGAGAGAAAGAACAGTTATTGGGATTTAGGTGATAGAAGAGAGTGATAGAAGGTAATAACTACGATAGAGAGCGGCTAAATGTAATGAGAGGGCGTACTTACGAAAAGAAACAACACAAACACACGATTAACCGACGCACAAAAATTAATTAAAAAAGTTGTGTTTTTTCACAATTATTAAGTTAAAGATAGTCAGGGAGGTTATTTAAAAATAATTTGAAAATAAGACACCGGCTGTTTAAGCAAAATAAAAGGAAAATGCGGAGCGCAAGACAAAAACACGTCTGGTCACTACGAAAGAGAACGAACGATTTGTATGCCAATATGTATTTACATATGTACATAAAGTCATGTATTTATGTGGTGGTGGTGGTCCAATACATGGCACATGACTTTATGACTTTATACGCTTATGTCATCGAGCTGCATGACGTTGTCATCGATGTGTCGTCGCTTACACATCGATGACCCGTGCTGCAGGGTATTTTTGTAGGTATATATTCATAGATGATATAGATATTTATACGTAGGTATGTATATAAAATTATTTTAGTTAAAATCACTTGTTTACCATTATATGTATATACCAATTTCCTAAATAAATATGTATATATATATATGTACATAAAAACATCTGTAAATATAAATATATGGATCGTTAAAACCAAAACATGTCTAAAATAGGGATATGTGTATGTAAATAAATGTGCAATTTCAAGTAAATAAAACAAATATCAGCTTTTATTTTTATTTTCATATTTTATTTATTTCCCACGGTCGCTGGCTGCAAAACAACCCTCAAAACAACCCTCAAAACTTGAAAAACTGAAAATATCAAATTTCAGTTCAAGCTGCCGAAAATTGTAGAACCCACACACAAGCACAGCATGTGTGAATACGTGGCACACACACATTTACGTAACCTGGAAACTAAAAAATTGTCGTGTCTGTGTACACCAGGCCTCGACACGGCCCTATCTTAAAAACATAGGAAAAGGCGCTGCCACGTCGCTGCCGGCACACGTACAATATAAAAGGCAGCGAGCCTTCGTGTGTCTTCGGCAATGCGACTTCGGCTCTTGCGATCGAGCTTGATACCCAAAGCGAGAACAAAATGAGATCAGTTGTGTTTAGCCGTCGACAATGCAAGACTACGCTACGCAGCCTTTTGATTTTACACTGCGCAGTGCAGCCGCAGCTGCGGCAGACCTCTTCGGGTTTTTTTACTCACACAAGCCCACTAAAAAAACATGTCAGAGTGCGTGTGCCGAGCTTTGGTGTACACACACACATACATGCCGAATTGCCCAGGTCCCGGTCCCCGATCCAAAGACCTTAGGACCTGTAGAGGAAAATAGCTGCAAAATTGACCATAAATATTTTCAGCCCTAATATCTCGGCACTCAGAAACAAACACGCGCTAGAAAAAATAGCAAGTGTTTTACTTCTCCGCTGACAGGCGAGAACATTTTTTCGCTAATATATAAGTAAATCGAAATAATGAAAAACAAATACTAACATTTAATTTATAATTCAAACAAATGATTAACAAAAATAAAAAAAAATTTATAAAAAAGATTAATAATAATAGAAAGAATTTTATTTGTGAGAAAGAAGAAGACAGAAAAAAGTCGTGTGCTACACAACCTCTTTCGACGACGTTTGACAAAGGACTGGCAAAGATTTATTGTTGCACCATGGCCGTGCTCTCTCTCTCTCTCTCTCAGGCCCTACTGAGAGCATAGGGCCTGAGATCATAGGACCTGGAGCTGGAAATTTTTCTGTAACACTTTCGTTGTATGAACTGGCACATTTATATACTGTATGGTTAGTGGTACTGCCTTCCGTACAGAGACTAGAAACCAGTTTTTGCCCGAAAAAATTTCTTATCGGTTTCATTCGAATATCAACCCTGATTCTGTTGGCGATGTGTTTCTTCGGATCTGAGTACTAGGCTTATAACTTTACAGGGAGGTAGAAACATACCAGCAAATACTTTTGGATACTTTTCTAGTATATACCGGACCTTCTTTTTTGTTGATCTGAGTACTGCCTTCCGTACAGAGCCTAGAAAACAGTTTTTGCCCTAACAAAATTTCTTATCGGTTTCATACGAATATAAACCCTGATTCATTGCAGTGGCAACCCTGTACGATAAAGACGTCTGTTTCAGGCAAACTACTGGAAAATCTCTTAATTGTGTTAAGAACTAATATAAAAGTGTGCAAGTCAAATAATCACTTCGCGGTTATACTGCCCATCACGGCTTGGTCAAAATCAGCCGCGAATTTATTTTTTCGGTCAAATAGTGCGACTGAGAATTTTCTCAAAAATAATCGTGTGTGTAAACGTGACGTCAACATTTTGACAGTTCTATAAACGAAAACCAACACTTCACAACACTATCACTAAAGCCACTCTGGTGTGGCAATTATAATTTCTCCTGCATAAATAAAAACAAATAAAAACAAAAAAAATAGAAACAAATACAAATGAAAATGGGAGAGGGTGACCCTCACGATTTTCAAAAGGCAAATGGGACAAATTCGCTGTCCGAAAGCCAAATAAAACTTTAACTCTACTTGGTCTCCCAGGTTAATAATCGTGTGTGTAAACGTGACGTCAACATTTTGACAGTTCTATAAACGAAAACCAACACTTCACAACACTTCACGTACCGATGTTAAATTATCACCATTCGCAATAAAAAAAATTATTGACTTTACATGCGGAGGAGAAGTGGACTCCTGCAAAAAAATAAAAACCGGTGACCTACTAATCAAAACTAAGAATCTTCAACAATCCAACAAACTGCTAAAGATGACTCACTTCAATCACTATATGCCAGTAGCCGTATCTGAACATCGTACCCTGAACTATTCAAAGGGAGTAATATACTCTAACTACTAATACCCTCTGCACACTGAGCCCATCCCGGAGGAACGGTGGGAATTTTTGAAATATGTGAAACTCCGATTCACACTGCGACCATCCACCATCCCCCATCCATGAGAAACAGCTGATGCTCATAATTGTTTACGTCTTTAATTAAAATGAATATTAATAATATTTCAATGCTTGTAAATGTGATTCAACAGCAAAACATATTCTTGACCAAACTAATCATGTTGCTGCACATGGATGATGAGGATGGATATTTGTTTCGAAAAAAACTGAAGCGTGGTCATTTGTGACTGCTTCTACAAAATCTAATCAATGTTTTAAATACAAATATATATAATAGGACTTTTTAGAAGCGGTTCGGGACATTTTGGGAGAAAGATGTAGCCGAAAACAAAGATGCTGTTTAATGAAAATTGTATATCGCCATAGCATTGTATACTTTGGGCTGTTTTTCTGAGTACAGAATAGTCGGAGGGCTGTTAGCCAACAGCGTGTGCAATTTCCTGCATGAGTTTTTCAAAACACTCCTCATAAACAAATTCCCAGAGGATAGTCCACAAACTATCCCACTTCTGAGTTTTTGTGCCTGAGAATATTTTGACATCAGATGTTTTGTTGTTGTTTTTTTTTCCATTCTCCTGTCTGTCATTGTTTACATTTTCGTAGTGAATTCCGATTTTTCGTTGGAATGTCTATTATATATGGTTGCATTTGACAATTATCGAAAAAATACCGCATGGAAACGTGCGAATTAGGAACATCCCAGATGGATGGTGGAATAACTGGGATATTTCGGAACGCCAAAACCTTACGGCCCATCCCAGAAATGGATGGGGGATGGTGGATGGTCGCCAGTGTGAAAAGGCTATTACCGACTAACCGAAAATGAGATCCAATCAGAGCTTGAAAGCCAGAACGTCACCATGGTCAAGAAAATATTGAAGAAAGTAGACGGAAATTTCCACGAAACTGGATTGCACATACTAACATTCGCAACAAAAACATTACCAGAATACATTATGATTGGCTACGAAAGGACCAGCGTTCGCCCTTACCTTCCCACTACGCTGCAACAGCTGCCTCCGCTTCGGACATACGTTTAAATTTTGTAAACACGATAAAACTTGCATCAACTGTGAAGACAAGCACCATACAAAGGACAATTTGTACGAACTCTGCAACAGAAATCCCAGCTGCATCAACTGCAATTCAAGCAAACTCCCCTCCAACACCCACAATTCGATCGATAAACGAGAAGAAACGTGTGAGTCGCTTCTAGTCGCGACTCTACTTTTATTTTAATAGAAATTTTAAATATTTTACATTTTTTTGATACATCTGTTAACTACATCTACTTCTGAAATGTAGATAATACATCTAGAACAAATATTCTACATTAACCATTTGCTCGCGCTTTACACAGGGCAGAGTGTGTGCTAGTGAGAAAGAGAATGAGTAGCGTCAGCAGCGCCAGAGGAGGCGGGGGAAGCAACTGAAAATTAATTTCTTCATTCTGGCTATAATAATGATCCGATCTGATTTAGATTCGGCAGTCTGATAGATATGGTCATTCTCTACGATACTGCGTTTTTATTTTCATCGTAACTTTAAAATTGTGGATGCCGCAGATTTGCGTCCTTTGTGGGGCGGAAGAAGGCGGAACGAAATTTTGAAATACACTTGTAACAGTGTGATATCACATGAGTCTGGAAACAAAATTTGGTTGCTCTAGCTTTTAAAGTCTCTGAAAACGAGGCGCTCATCAGGACGGACAGACGGGCGGACAGACAGACATGGCTCTATCGACTCGGTTATTGATGCTGATCAAGAATATATATACTTTACTAGCAGACCTGCGCGCTTCGCTTCTTACTAAATGAATTTAATGTTTATGAATTCATCGAAATGAGAATTTTCATGTAACATATATTTTATTTTTTGCAATGCTTTGTGAGAAACAATATTCTTTTTTTTTCTGTCGGTACAATGAATAATTAATGCCGAAGGTTTGCCTACTCGTGAGCACGCTACATACAGTTGACCATGTGACAATACCGGATGCTCCAAATTTAAACCACAAATTTGCAACGACTGTCCTTGTGATTTATTAATAGTCATAGCAAAAGCAAGACGAATCGGAAATTGTAGTCGTTTGAAATCAAATGGCATGTCAGTCGGAATCATCGGAATTTTCGTATTTAAAACGTGTTCACCTTAAAATTTCAAAATAGTTGCATCATGAAAATTAGTCATAACTTTTTTCACTGCAAGTCTTGTACCATTACAAAGCCGTGGTGGATTAAGACTCCGCAGCGTAATTATGGTGGCTCCAACTTTTACTTGTAAATAGTATGGCGGCAATCAAGGTAAGTCCAATGAATTTAGAAATTCGACTGGATAATTTACAACATCATCTTGATTGATAATTGTTTCAATCTACCTATACGCAACCATTTCTGCTGGGATGGAATTCAAAATAGATGCGTTGATCTCATTGACATCTTTATTTGTTCCAGCCAAAATTGCTCTTTCCCTCACCCAGTCATGGTTTCTATAATTTTTTACAACACGCTCTGAAACAAGTATTCCTTCGATGACACAAAAGTGCAAAAATTATTTGGAAGCGTTATGAAGCCATTACCAATGTCTAACAGTTGTCTGGAAAACAAATCTGCTGAAGCATTGTTTTGCTATTGAACACGTACGTTTGTAGTCAATCTAAGTCTTTTCAAACACGCATTAATTTCATCAGCAGCAGTTTAAGTGCTTCCAGTGACTTCTTGTTGTCCATAATACACTCATCCCATAAAATAAGAGAGCATTGATGCAGCACTCTCGCCATTGCAGATCTTTTTCAAATGTTGCATTTAGGATTATCGTCAGCCTTCATATTCAAGGGCAACTTAAGGGCAGAGTGCGCCGTGCGACCACCATCCAATAATGTGGCAGCGATGCCAGGCGAAGCCAAAGCCAATGCGATTCTACCTTATGCTCGAATGGTAGCCAAAATAATCGAAATGACAAACGTTTTTCCGGTACCTCCAGCTGCATCCAAAAAGAACAGTCCACCATGTTGTTCTTCGATAGCTCGCAATATTTGGTCGTAAACCATTCTCTGATTGATATTTAACTGTGGCTCATTGTTTTGCACAAACGCATTAAGCTCGGCATGATCATACTGTTGTTCACGCTCAAGTTCTTTGTTGAAAAGGTCGTGTATTTCACG